>CAKNXH010001843.1:0-19347 GCA_932178445.1 Andricus quercusramuli | reverse complement strand
AAATTTGACTATTTTTGGATCTCTTATGTTTTTTGAGTTTTACGTTTTGAGTTTACATATGAGAACTGTTGATGTTACGTAATTTTGTCGGAGGGAATAAAGACTGCATTCGTCAAGCACCACCCAGCACAAGTTTTATTTTTTCGAAATTTGACTATTTTCGGATCTTTTATGTTTTTGAGTTTTAATATGAGAACTGTTCCTGCACAAAATTGTGTATACTTCAAGCCACCTAGCACAACCTTTCTTTTTGCTCTAGTAAGAAGTTGCGGATCTAGCAAAAAAAAAACGTTTTTCAAAAATTGTGCCCGTTATTTTTGATTTTTCAAAAAACCGTTTACGGCACAATTAAGCACAAGTTTCATTTTTTTGAAAAAATAAGTTTGCGGATCTAACTTCCGGGACATACCGCGTACAGTAATACTGGCTGGACAAAAGTCTTGTACAATATGAGCTTATTTTTAACGCTAAGTGAGCTTGTCCCCCACTTTCAAAATTTCGAATTTTTGTTTAGAGTTCTGACATCCTTTTGAATAGTTCTACAGTTCCTGATAACTTTTAGAAATAGTTCCGGCATATAAATATTCTAAAAATGGATTTTTCAAAATTGGGGGCTAAGTTCACGTTCCCCCGCACTTTTCGAAAAATGAAGTTTTTTTCAGAGTTCTGGGTAGATTTAGCATAGTTCTAGAGTTCCTGATACTTATTAAAAATAGTTCCCAAAAATTAGACCCAAAAAAAAATTTTCAAAAAATAGAGCCAGCCCCCCACTTTTAAAAAAATTAACTTATTCTTCAATATTCCTGTATTTCCAAGAGAGTTCTGGAGTTCTATCACAAAATAATTTTGAAAAACTTGAAAACTCGATAGTTACACAATTTCGAAAATCCCAAAATTACAGAGAAATTTTTCGAAATAGTTCCAGGAGTTCTGATCAGAGTTCTGGTAGCCCCCTGAATAGTTCCAACAAAAAGTCCAATAAAATTTTCCGATAAACTCAAAATCCAAAAACCTGCAACAATTTACACATACCGAGTAAGTTGGAGTTTTTCTTTTGTACATTGCAAAGAGAGAAATTGTGTTAAAATATATTCTAGTGCTATATCTATTTTGATCTACAAAATTTGCCTTATTTATTCTTGAGTAAATGGAAATATTTCCCTGGTTGTTTAATTTGTGTCTACTGAAGATTTACTGCGCTGAATTTTCGAGTTAAGGGGGTATCTCTCGGCGTTGAAATGAACTCACGAAGGTTATATAAAAATTAATTGAAAAATTTTCCTAAAGTTTCACAACGTGGTTTTGGTTTCGTTATTCCCCAAAAATAACGTGGCGCTCAACATTTATTAGAGCCTGGCCATTGGTCCCTTAGATTATTCCTGTTCAACTCCCTTTTTTTGAGAGGGCATTAATCATAAGGTGACAAATGGCGCCCAACGTGGGGCAGGCGCATAATTTCAGTTACTTAAGCTAATTTTGTTATAACTATATACGCGTAAAATTCAGTAGATACCTTGAGAAACTTGCAAAATACTGACGAATTTGAGAACTAAATTTACATCGAATTCTATAAAAATAAATATAGAAGAATTTAATATTAAGAATAAAAGCTGTGACAAGGTTTCGGTTAGCCTACGTTGCTGAAATAAATCTAAAGTAATTCCGTTCTCCAAGCGTAGAATATTAAGAATGTGAAATTTGCTCGATGATTGAAAAGAGAAAAGAGCAAGATTACCATTCTGTGCGAAGTCTTATAAAGGGAGAAGGACTGACAACATCGGATACTCGTGTCGTTGGCTTATCGCACATTGTGAAGGCCATTGCCTTTGGGCGCACTACAGGTAACAGACTTTCGTCAAATTTTCTTGTTGTGTCAGGGGACACGTGAGTGTCTTGTGTTTGTACTAACATAATCTGAATTGAGATAGGTAAAATGAATCGTTAAATTCTAACTTCGTTTGGATTTATTATGCTGGTCTCAATCAGTGACATTTAAACGAAAATTTAAATGAAAGATAAAGAATAGATAATTAAAACTCGATACGCTTTGGGAACGGGACCCTTTGGATTTTAAAACCTAAACGCCAGAGGAATGTTTGAAATTTCGTATACATACTTTATTGTGTATTGTTTTTTTTTGTCGAAGCGCTGAGTCATCTTTGCTCATATTAATTGATTGTTTCCTTCACGCTGCTTATTGCTTGTCTAATTCGAAAGCAAACTGAAATTAAATGAGATATTTAATTGATTCCCACTTAATAAAAAAAATACTTGACTGTCGAATAGGCAAGTTTGAGGTTTCATGAACAATAAAGGAACAATAATAAACGAAATAATACTGGGTTTGAAAAAGAAATTAACGACACGGATGAATACGCTACTGCACTGAGCATTGCGGGTTAATCCAATGGTAGTCACACGTTCTCGGTCTAACTCTCTCAGCAGAAAAATGGATAATCGTGAAAATAAAGATAATACGTCCCGTAACAGAAATTTAAGTCTGAGATCTGCCGACGATAGGCCAATACGACCTGCACCTGGGGGGGAATTTTACAATGCGGACCTACCACAACTTTCGAACGTGGACAGTACTCTTAGTCAAGCACGGCGGAGTTTGGAATTAATTAATGACCCAGAAACTAGCCCCACCCACGAACATCCGTCGCGTCCGCAGGATGAGCTTAATAAAAACCGAGCACGAAATTCTAGGAAGTCTAAGCCCAAGAAAGGTGGATCAACTAGACCTGTTGACACAGACCCCGGTAATATCGCGACTTATGCGGGATCTATAACTTCGACGGTGATTGCTACTACGGTGCAATCCGATATTCTATACGCCGACAATTTAGACGATTCCAAAGACCTCTTTTCCGACCCTAAGACAAAGTAACACCTCGGCAGACGCTACTACGGTTTTTACTGCCCAGGCAACAATTGTTAACTCTTCCAGTTCTTCAGGGATTAGGGACATTTTGTCGACTCCTGCTAATAGAGACGTGCATCGCGAACACTTATCAGCTATTCGCGAATTAACGGAGGAACGATCTCATCATTTGGAAGAGATAAAACTTTTAAAGCGACAGGTTCAAGATTTGACATTAAATTTTCAACCTCCCCTCATGGCTTTAAATAACCCCCAAAATAATTACTTAATGCCACGCGATTCGGGTTCGAATTTTGAGACTCCCGAGTGGGACCACACGGCAGATTTGCGTCCACATGGTCACTTCGTAACGCCTCACGGCCAATCACGCCATTTACTTCGGTCCCTCAATTTGAATTCGGTTAACGTTCGTTCGAGAGATAAGGACATCTCACCTGCGAGAAATATCAGGGGAGAAATTCTTCGAGACCAAACAGCAAAGGTCAGATTTAGTAGACAACGGGACCAAGCCGACACTTCATTGCATCAAGGACCACCAATCCCACCTCGCGTAAATAGGAGTTTACCTGATCCTCGTCGCACTCCATCACAAGTTTCCGGCTTATCTTCACAGAACGTTTCCCCGGAAACGGCCCCGCACATTAATCCCTCCCTTGAGCCGATATATGCGAACGTAAAAACCGTTAGGGCGGGCCAACAGCTAAATTTACGACCTGATCAGATGTGTCTGGTACCACCTGTTCATGATTCTCTTGGATATGGTGGTCAATACCATATATTTCCTGAAAATACACCACAAGCCGAAAACATTGGCCCGGTGATTGGTTTCACGAGTCCTGCACATCCGCAGTTGGCATTACCACCCCTTGCATACTATGTTGATCAACAATCACCTCCACACTACAGTAACAATCCTACACCACCCATCTTATATAATAGTGATCCCTACCGACGTACTCATTCACACACGAACTATCCTCATCTTCCTCAGCAACAACTTCCCTATCAATATAGTTATCCTAATCCACATTATGCCTACCATCAACCTCGAATGCCCCCACCATGCTTCCGCTACGATCACCATATTGCAAAGCGAATGTACCACTGGAATTTGACATTTCCCAGTGGGAATCTCACGGCCGCAGAGTTCTTGGATCATTGCGAGAGAAGAGCCACTGTTACAGGCATTAATATGGAGGATTTGTTGGTTTATATCGCAGATCTCTTAAAAGATAAGGCATATACGTGGTATCACATGTACAAACACACGTGGTATGATTGGTTTAGTTTTTCATACGCCTTCAAGACTTTTTTCGGCAGCCCGACTAACGATGCCGATTTGTTGGAAGAAATAGCTATCATGGAGCAGAAGGATAATGAGACTCCGCTGGACTTTGTGCTGAGAGTTCAGGCTAGTTACGGCAGGGTGCAATTGCGGCCATCCGAATATTGGCAAATTAAGAAGATCTTGACTAGGATGAGGCCAGATGTACTGAGAGCCTTTTTTACCTTGGATGTCCGAACGTACGCAGAATTGGTTGAACATCTTTCTAAGCTAAACAAAATACAATCCAAGGCCACCGAGGCAAGAAAACGGTCCAATCGCGAGCAAACGACGCGAACTAAAACCCGCCTCGCATATATCCAAGACGAGGAAGAATTCGAGATTGTCGAAGAGGCGCTTAGTGAAGACTTAGAGGGGGAGGATGACTCTCCTGAATTTACTCAGCTTTCACGTTTTGCTGGTAACAACAAAGGCGACGAAAAGAAGCCTAATTCTTTGAAACCTCATAACAATAGCGTCCCTCGAGGTAAACAAAACTCTTCACTCTCTAGTCGCGTCACCTCTACAGCATCTGCGTCTTCACAAACTCAGTCCTCATATAATCCGTGGTGTTTTAATTGTGGGAACCATGGACATCTTGTACGTGAGTGTACCGGGGAGAGAGCCCCTATGCTGTGTATTAAGTGTCGTACAACGGATCATAACAAATCTACCTGTAAAAGACAGAGACCGGTGTCTAACGCGACAAAACAAGACGACAAACAAACAAAAAACGATCCATCCCCTCAGTGAGACATTTCCCCCTTACTGAGGAAAATGACTGGTGTAAAGGGGAACCTAGGCTAGAATTGAAACAAAATAAAGTTAGGTTAAGACCTAGAGGAAAGCTAAATAAAAATAATAACAAAAAATTTTCGTCCAGTAGTACGGGTCAACAAGTATGTCAAAGTCCGTTCAGGGGTCGTGATCACGCAATGAATCTGAATATTGAGGAGCACCGATCACCAAGAAATGAATGTGTTGAGATAAATGCCCGTGTTGGGAGCAAAAAGTCGGAATTTTATGAAGATTTATTTGCAAAGAACGGGTTAATGAATTTAAGCGAAGACGGAAATGAATCTTATTCGAATGCAATGAATCTACTAATTGAGGAGCGTGAATCGAATATAGAGTTACCGGGGAATTCGCCTGGTAAAAATAAAATGGATTCCGCGCAGTACATACTTAGTACCCGCGATGCCGACGGTCGACTAAGTTCGACTGTTGATGCTGATGATAGAGCTGCTGCAAAGAGGAAAGCCTCGGTTGTAGGGTCTATTGTTGATGCCGACATTGGATTAGAGACTACTCCTCATGTCGTTACTGAAACCAACGGAATTATAAAAACAGGTATTGAGAAACCTAAAACAGAGATTGATAAGATGGAGAGATAAATTTACAAATCTAACGATTCAAGGGAATCAAAAAATGGGGTTGTAAAGCAGGCCACTGAAATAGCGAGTAACACGATGAATCTTTTAGAAGAGCGTGAAAGTGAGACCGAAACCATTATTGAAATAGAGGATAGTAACAACTTGATTGATTTGAACGAGCCCACCTTAAGCAACGCTATGAATCGAGTAGAGGAGCAAGAAAAGGTTATCGTAGATAGAGTTTTGGATAGAGATTTGATTTGTTTAGATGTAGAATTAGACAGTAAGGTTAATTACGTCAGCAAAGACACTTTAGATGATTTAAGTGATATTGATTTTAATAAGTCGACTGATTACTTGGGGAGAATCGACTGCACAACTTTTCGGGGTCGAAGTAATTGTAATTTAACAGCCGAGCCTTCTAGTATAGAGAAAGTTTCTCATAAGGCTCGACCGAATATTCCATTCGTCTACATTACACAAAACATTCACGAAGGACAGGCCACGGTAGAGACAACACGATTCTTAAGATTCGTGGAACCTGACTCTTTGCACCCGGATTTGGTTGCTGTGGACGAAGAGCGAAGGAGAGAAGAGCGAGTTCTGACGTCGGAATTTGACTCAGGCTTCGAGGAGAGTGACTTCGTTACCTCAGAGTGTGAATGGTCAGACGATGAGTGTGATTGCGAAAGCAAACCGATGAACTCTCAACTAGAGGAAACGCATTTTTGCCGAATACAAACAGTAACAATTGAAGGCAAAAGGTATACTTCCGATATCAACACGCCTGATAAATCCCGATACATTCCCGCTGTTTTAGTATCCAAGCCACTATCCCCCGGCTTAATACACAGACTGACGCAACGTAAATATTTTATTAAAGGCACGGCACCGAAACCTCCGAAAGAATCCGCCAAATTTCCAATAGACATTTATATAATGGGACAAACTGTCCATGGAATAATCGACTGTGGTAGTGGCCGTTCTTATATCTCGTCCAAATTGTACGAAAAATGTATAGCGTTGAAATCTGGTGAAAAATGTACCGACGCGACTCAAAAATACGGGATAACACTCGGTGATAATTCAACGGTTAAATCGCAGGGAGGCGCATGTTTTGTCATGGATATTGATGAAGTTGCGGGAGAGCAATACTTGAGCATCCTTGACAATCCTGATGGCATTGTGCTGGGAATGGACTGGTGGAAGGAATGGTGCGTTATGGTCGATGGTCTTCGAAAGTTATGGTGGAAACCTGGTAGTGAGATAAAACACCCTTGGACAATCTTCCCATGCGAAAACTTGAAAGGCTCACTATACCGTTTAGACACTCAAGAACAGCTGATTCTTGCTGACTTTCTAGAGAAGCAGTTCACTAAGTTAACAAAATTGCCCTCTGGTCGAATTAATTTAATTAAGCATGAAATAAAACTTAAGGATGTTACTCCAGTGCGATGCAAACCATATAGGCAAAGCCCAGTGGTTCAACAGGCCATTGCAGAAGAAGTAGAGAGGCTCTTAGAAAAGGGTTACATACGAAAGGCAAGCGGCGCGTGGGCGAGTCCGCCATTAATGGTATCAAAAGGTAATGGTTCCTGGAGACTCTGCATGGATTACCGCGCTCTTAATAAACAAACAATCAAACCCGCCTACCCATTACCCCAGATGAATTCCATCTTGTCGGCTTTACATAACGCTAAATTAATATCAACCATAGATCTGACTGAAGCTTTGTTGAAGGACCTTATAGCTTATGCGGTGCTCCTAGTACGTTTCAAAGACTAATGGACTTAGTAAAAGAGATCCTTGTTCATAAAATTCGTGAACGTAATCTACCGGAAAATTGGACGAACAAGGTCTTTGCGTACTTGGACGACTGGATTATCATAAGTGACGGCCTTGATGAACACTTACAGGTGCTAAACTTGCTATTTGAGGTTTTCGCTGAAGTCGGACTTGGGATAAATCGCGAAAAGAGTCGTTTCGCTAGACAGGAAGTTGGCTTTCTTGGTTTTATGGTTGACGAGGACGGACTAAGGCCTGATCCCACCAAAATAGCTCCTATCCTCGACATGAAGCGCCCAACTAACCGGAAGGAGTTGAGATGTTTCTGTGGATTCGTCAACTGGTACCACAGACACTTAAAGAATGTCGCTTCAGTGCAAGCACCTTTAAATAGACTAACGAGTCCGACAACCATTTGGAAATGGACAGACGAAGAAGAGGACGCGTTTAACGAATTGAAAGAAGCACTCATTCAAGCTCCTACCTTGCATGTTCCCAATCCTAATTTTCCCTATCGCCTTTACACAGACGCAAGTGACGTAGGCTTAGGGGCGATACTTGTTCAATGGGATGAAGGTAATCAAAAGAAACATCTGATTATATGCCTGAGTAGGCCTTTGCGAGGTGCTGAAACGCGATATACGACGACGGAAAAGGAATGTCTTGCTGCTGTTTGGGCAATCCGTAAACTTCGCTGCTACCTAGAAGGTATTCCGTTTACTCTCGTAACAGACCATTCAGCTCTTAAATGGTTATATGGAGTTAATAAGCCTGTAGGAAAATTGGCCAGATGGGCCACTGAACTCTACTCTCATGATATAACGATTGAACACTGTAAGGGGACTGAGAATGAGGGTCCAGGCGCTCTTTCAAGAATGTATTCAGACGAAGACGTTCATGATGATTGGGATGAGATTGTCCAGGATTGCATTAATAACCGCGCACGTCTGTCCCTCATTAAAGACTCCTCTTAGTACGACTTGAAACTCAAGGCCGTGAGAAAATACCCAGATCGCTACTCAGAATGGCGTATAGAAAACGATCGTCTCTACTACTATCGTCAGGACATGTTAAAAGAACTTGTAGGTGATGAAAATTTTTGGAAAAAAGTACTTCGTGAGGAGGAAGTTTCGGATTACTTAAGATGATTCCATGCGACACCTCAAGCCGGTCATCTAGGGCTTGAGAAGACCTACGCTCGATTGAAAGACGTTGTTTATTGGCCTGGTATGTACTATGATACCAAGAAATTCGTTTCCGATTGTGAAGTGTGTCATCGCGTAAAATACAACCAGGCCAAATCCTCGGGGTTCATGGGATCGAGACCGCCAGCCCGCCTTGGTTCTTGATTGCTGTAGATACAGCAGGTGCATTTCCTAGGTCTCATCCCGGTGGCAATACCTGTGTGCTGGTAGTTCAAGACTTGTTTACGCGATTCGTTGGAATTATACCCATGCGTGCGAAAAAATCGAAACACGTTAAAACCAATCTAGAAACTATTTTCAATCGCTGGGGAACTCCGGCCATGCTAATTTCCGATAACGGGAGCGAGTTTATAAACGATGACGTCAAAGAGTTATTACAGAAGTACGGGGTTAATCACGTCACGACGCCTCTTGCTCACGCACAGGCGAATCCCGTAGAAAGAATGAATCGGACCTTAACACCTATGGTTGCCGCCTTCATTGAAAAGCCTTATAACGAATGGGACAAGTATTTGCGTCAACTTCAATTCGCGTACAATACGTCTGTTAATAGCGTTACGAAAGTAACCCCTTTCTATCTCAACCATGGCTGGGAAGCGCGCCCTGGTGGGGAAGAGATTATTCAGGCAAATACAGAAGAGAATCCCGACATGAAAGATTGGCTAAAAACTGTTGCGAAACTCGATGAACTACGACATTTTGTAGAGAAACAATTTAATAAATCGATCGCCTGAAACGAGAAGCGATTGAACCCCAAATTCACAGGAAATGTCGTTTGGAAAGTCGGTGACAAGGTATTTTATCCCAACCGTAAACAGAGTAAAAAAATAAATCGGTACTGCGCAAAATTAGCCCCAAAATATGTAGGTCCTGCCTTTGTCTCCCGAGTGCTCAGTCCACTAGTCGTGGAGTTAACAGATTCTCGGAATCGATCATTAGGAAAACACTATGTTAATGACCTTAAAAGACCGCGGCGAAGCGCGCGAAGAAAAATAGTTCCGGACTTTTACGGATCTAAATGACTTATTCTGTGTAGAAAAAAAAATTATAGTTATTCTTTTTTTGTATAAATACATTGTTTCCATTACTGATGCTTGAGCGTTGCCTAAATGTGCTAAGTGAAGGAAAAAGGTTATTTAGTTTATTTTGGTTGAAAAAAAGAGACTCTTTTATTTTATGTTGCTTTTTCTGGCAGAACTCTCCCATTAGCAATAGATTCATGGAACCTGGTGTCCTGGTATAATTAATTCTTGCCTAACACCGTGGACCTCAACCTTAACTTCCCAAAAGTAATATTCCTACTTTCAATTGTCAAAAGTCGACTCACTCGAATTAATTAAGGCAGGTTTTGATTAACATGAACATTTCTTCGATTTGAATTTTCCACCGGTTGTATGGCTGTGAACGCAATTTGTCTCTGCAGGGTGCAGGGCTCTAACTTGATAAATTCTCGGTGGATTTCTTGATTTTCCTCGCTGGCCACAGACTAGAGGGGGAGGGTGTAACATTGCACTTAAATTTCCGTCTGTCGTCCAGAAAGGAAGTCACCTATTCTACATACATTAAAATGTAAAGAGTCGAAAGAGGTACATTGCGTTCAGCCAAATCAATCCAAGAACGAATACTGTTAGAAATTGTCCATTCCCAGGGCCGCTGACTAGGACCTTCTACGTCCGGTTACCTGCTAATGAATAACCTGGCCAATCATCACGAGCTGCAGTCTGAATCTACCAAACACAATCGAGTGGCAAATACTGTTATGCTACAAGCCAATCCCAGTCAGGCTTTGTACGAAACTACTCTACGAAAAGATTGGTGGGAAACCCGGAAAATTCACGAGGCCACGAGAGGTTTGGCTCCCGACACTTCCTGGATGGACGTCGTACGACATACATATATTTTTCCTCGTCAATTAAACGAGATGTGTTCTTCAGCCAGATTGGCAAATTTGTTTGATGATTATAAAAAGTTATCCATTGAAATTGTTTGGGCTAGTGACGAGAGTTGTAAATGGAACAAAAATTGTACCGAGTAAGTTGGAGTTTTTCTTTTGTACATTGCAAAGAGAGAAATTGTGTTAAAATATATTCTAGTGCTATATCTATTTTCATCTACAAAATTTGCCTTATTTATTCTTGAGTAAATGGAAATATTTCCCTGGTTGTTTAATTTCTGTCTACTGAAGATTTACTGCGCTGAATTTTCGAGTTAAGGGGGTATCTCTCGGCGTTGAAATGAACTCACGAAGGTTATATAAAAATTAATTGAAAATTTTTCCTAAAGTTTCACAACGTGGTTTTGGTTTCGTTATTCCCCAAAAATAACGTGGCGCTCAACATTTATTAGAGACTGGCCATTGGTCCCTTAGATTATTCCTGCTCAACCCCCTTGTTTTGAGAGGGCATTAATCATAAGGTGACATCCTGGAACTCTCGAAATTTTAAATTTCAAAATTTGTTGGGCATGTGTAAAGTGTTGTAGGTTTTTGGATTTTGAGTTTATCGGAAAATTTTATTGGACTTTTTGTTAGAACTATTCAGGGGGCTACCAGAACTCTGATCAGAACTCCTGGAACTGTTTCAAAAAATTTCTCTGTAATTTTGGGATTTTTGAAATTGTGTAACTATCGAGTTTTCAAGTTTTTCGAAATTATTTTGTGATAGAACTCCAGAACTCTCTTGGAAATACAGGAATATTGAAGAAAAAGTTGATTTTTTTTAAAGTGGGGGGCTGGCTCTATTTTTTGAACATTTTTTTTTGGGTCTAATTTTTTGGAACTATTTTTAATAAGTATCAGGAACTCTTGAACTATGCTAAATCTACCCAGAACTCTAAAAAAAACTTCATTTTTCGAAAAGTGCGGGGGAACGTGAACTTAGCCCCCAATTTTGAAAAATCCATTTTTGGAGTATTTATATGCCGGAACTATTTCTAAAAGTTATCAGGAACTGTAGAACTATTCAAAAGGATGTCAGAACTCTAAAAAAAAATCGAAATTTTGAAAGTGGGGGGCTAAGTTCACACGCATTATTAAGCCTCTGTGCCAGACGGTATCGAAAGCTTTTTCAATATCAACCAAAACTAACTGCAGTAGATTTTTTTTATTGAAGTTGATAGAAATATCGTTGGTGAGACGTGCTAGTTGTTGCACGGTATTATGTTTTTCTCTGAAGCCAAATTTCTCTGGTATGAGCAGTTTATTAATTGATTCGTGCTTTCTTATTCTATTTAGTATTTACATTTTATACCTAAAGTGGGCAGCAAGCTGATTGGTCTGTAATTTTGCGAGAACAATTTATCTTTACCCATTTTATGAAAGGCGAGCACATTTGCAATTATACATTTATTTCGATAATACGATAGCTTGAAACAGGTGTTAGAAATATGTGTAATTTGTACAAATGCTTTGCACGGTAAATTTTTAAGCACTATATCTGTATGCCATCTGGTCCAGAGGCTTTTTTAGGAGACGTTTGTTTTATCGCTTTTATAATTTCCTTGGGAGTAGTTAGGTCTATAGTAAAATTGTCTACATGAGTTCTTTCTAATTCCCTGTAATTATTATTAACTTCTCTATCAGTCTCTTCATCCCCCATGTCGGCTGTGAGATGATTCACTTTCTCAAATTGCTCTGACGACCGCACAGGGCTTCAGGAATGGATTTTCGCGGAAGGATGAAGCTGCAGGTCGCAATTTTCAACCGATTCACCTTTTTTTTTTAAATTACTCAGTACAAAATTCCTAACAAACTTAAGGTTCCTGATTTTTTATTTTATTAATTTAAAAATATTATATTAATAAAGATAGCAGAAAAATGGCAAAATCGAAGTATTATAATTTTAATGTAATTTTTATATTTTTAATTTTGTTTTTTATTCTTTTTATTCTTCCTCGAAAATGAAGCATTTTCATTTTTAAATTCTCATTATGTATATTAAGTTTATTAGTGAAAATAAAGATTAAGAAGTTGTATGTCTGTCTTCACTTTTTTTGATTCAAAGTCGCACAACAAAAATCTCTGAAATGTCTAATAAAAAGCGTCTGACAGCTTAAAGTCTTCCGAATGCACCGATATGTTCACATTTGTCCTAAAAAATTGGTTTCAATAGTTAGAATGCAAAACGTCTCAAAAAACAGGGTTTTTCGGCCTCCTTTTTCAAGGGTCCACTTTGACCTGTTCCCAGACGGAGGGCGACGTTAGGAAAAATCTAAGAAAATTCACAGATATTCTTTGGAAATTCCTGAATGCAATGCATTTCTTGAAATGCTGAAATATGCAATAGTTTTCTTTTAACGGTGATTTATTTACAAACCTTTTATCTTGAGAACGAATGAAGATAGGAAGCCCTTCAATGGCTCAAAATGTGCAGTTTTGCCATGCGATAGCAGAACAATAATTAAATGTATGATAAAATATTTCTCACGCAAGAGTGATCATTTTGAATATTTCTGACTTTAATCAGTGTGGGCGCGTGGCCAGCACAGCGGGACAAGTGGCAGCAAAAAAAGTACCCTTTCTACGACAATAATAACTCCAGAAGCAGGCCAAATGCCCAAAACAGATGTGGTTGAACGAAGAAGGGTCGTCTCAACGTCTGCAAGATGCATTTACAGAGCGGTGCCTCAGAAAATCGAAACTCAATTACGAATATTGAAATAAATTTCTTCTAAATCTCCTATAACCCTGGATATTTTTTTAATGACTCCAATTTTTTGTGAAATCCACATTATTCTCTAATGTTTTAGAAATCTTGATAAATATTCATGCAAGCATAATTTTTCAAAATGAAAAAATATTACGAATTTTCCCAAGAATCTTGACAACATTTTTATATTGTTATGAAACCTTCAAAAGTCCTCAAGAAACTTGAAAAATTTATTTTCAATGTAACTTATTTCGAAAATATTTTCAGAACTTCTAAATATCTTTTCACATCATTTGAATATTTCCTGCAAATTGAAAGTAATTGCCTTTAAATACTGCAGGAAATTTTCTTATTCTCTTCAAACCTATACGCATTTTCGAGAAGCTTTCAAATTTTGTTTTGAAATCTAAAAACATGTATAATTTGTCGAGAATTTTTTGAAATATTTCCATACTGTAAATAATTTTTGAATTTTTTCAGGACTTCTACATATCTTTTAGAATTATTCGAATTGTTTCTTAATTTTTGTTAAACCCTGCAAAATAAAAAAAAGTGACTTCAAATTTTTGTCGGAAAAAATTCAAAAATTATTTACAGCTTCAAAATATTCTAAAACACAGTAAACAAAGTATATACTTTTAGACATATCGAAATAAAGTTTGCAAGCTTTTTTTGAGATATTTGATAGGTTTGAGGAGAATGAACAAATCTAAAATCTCTACGTAAATTGAACTGATTTTTTATATAAAGTAATTCATTTCAAAAGATGAAATTGAAAAAAATGAAACATTCGAAAAGATTTTCCAATTTCTGGAAAAAGTTTGTAAAAAATTTAAAGTCACTTTTTTTATTTTGCAGGATTTAAAAAAAAATAGAAGCAATTCTAATAATTCTAAAAGATATGTAAAAGTTCTGAAAATATTTTCGAAATAAGTTAAATTGAAAATAAGATTTGCAAGTTTCTTGAGTATTTTTGAAGGTTTCATAACAATGTGAAAACGTTGCCAAGATTCTTGGGAAAATTTTTCATTTTGAAAAATTATGCTTCCATAAATATTTATGGAGATTTCTGAAAAATTAAAAAATAATGTGGATTTCACAAAAAAATAGGAGTCAGTTAAAAAATATCATGAATTGTAGGAGTTTTAGACGAAATTTATTTTTCAAAATTTTTTTCTGAAAATCTTCTTAATCGGGTAAATATTCACAATTGGATTTCGATTTTCTGAGGACTTGCTCTGTAAAATGTAAATGCATCTTGAAGACGTTGAGACGACCCTGCTTCGTTCAACCACATCTGTTTTGGACATTTGGCCTGCTTCTGGAATTACTATTGTCATAGAAAGGGTACTTTTTTTTGCTGCCACTTCTCCTGTTGTGCTGGCCACGCACCCACACTGATTAAAGTCAGAAATATTCAAAATGATTACTCTTGCGTGAGAATTGTTTTATCATAAATTTAATTATTGTTCTGCAGTTGCATGGCCAAACTGCACATTTTGAGCCATTGAAGGGCTTCCTATCTTCATTCGTTCTCAAGATAAAATTTTTGTAAATAAATCACCGTTAAAAGAAAACTATTGCATAATTCAGCATTTCGAAAAATCCTAACGTCGCCCTCCGTCTGGGAACAGGTCAAAGTGGACCCTTGAAAAAGGAGGCCGAAAAACCCTGTTTTTTTAGACGTTTTGCATTCTAACTATTAAAACCAATATTTTAGGACAAAAGTGAACATATCGGTGCATTCGGAAGACTTTAAGCTTTCAGATGCTTCTTATTAGACATTTCAGAGATTTTTTTGGTGCGAGTTTGAATCAAAAAAAGTGAGGAGCCTCGACTTTTGGACCCGTCTTTAGTAGCTAGGTCTCGGATATGAGAAAAATGCATTGGATATTGATGTATTTTCTTGAATAATCTGAGAACTTTGACAAAGAATTGACGAACCGGATGTGGACATTCTAAAACGGTTCATCACTTTTTTTTTACGTGAATGATTACAAAAATATTAAGAGTGATTGGGACAGGGCCGCTTTACGGTTGTGGGGGCCCTTAAGGGGTGACCAGAGACTGGCTTCTACGGCGCGCGGTTGTTGTGTCTCGCGCTGCGCCCTCGATAATATATTTACCTCGCGCTTCGCGCTCGACATTTTTCGATTTTCGCACATCGTGCTCGGCTGAGATAAAAAGAAGAAATTTACATGCCAAAATTATCAAATAGACAAAACCTCTACGTTTTAAGTGATTGTCAAATTTGTTTTTATTTTAGATTAAGAAGGAAGTTTATTTACTTAAGGCTCCATCGGCCTTAAGGAAAACATTTTCATTACAATACCCACACACTTTTTAAAGTCCAAAGAACAACGCTTAATTGCTTAAGAACCAGTTTTGGTTTAACTTACTGAAAATGCTACCAAAAATAAAAAATTCCGTTTCTGGCCAAACAGTGCTTGTTTTATTCATAGAAAACTATATTTAAATTTTTGTACATAAAAAAATTTTATTTTTCGTTTATTTTGTAATGTCATTTTTCACGATTAAAACAAAAACTACGCGTCCTATAAAAAATGGAATGGAAGCAAATTTGTAGATATGATTTAGACGAACAAATTATGACATCAGCTTAAGACCGATTTTAAAACGAAACTGTAGTACGCATATTTTCAAATCTTAGGTATTGAAAACCGTAATATTCAATTCGTGTTTCTTTTAGAATATTTGAAAAACGTGATTTTTTGTAAATATTGTGCGTCTGTTGGCAAATGCTGCATTGGACAGAACAGAATAAAGCAAATGTATTTTATTATTTGTTCTTTATTTCACAATAATTTTTTTTGCATTCATTTTATAAAGTGTACATAAACAAATTTGTTTTAGATAAATAGATTTCCTTTTCGACAACGATAGACAGACACCGACGTAAAAACTATTTATATAGCCCCAAAACGTCAACATTTGATGGAATCCACGAAAGTAATTTTTCACATATAAACAATACCTTCTCATTATGATGAGAATGTAATAATTCATTATTTTTTGTGCGATCAAAATTTGAATTTTCGATTTTTTCAAGGAAATTCAGAAAGTTGTCATGATACTCTTGTAGGGCTTTCAAAAAGTAACGTTTTTTGTCTGTTGACTTTTTTTTCATATTGTGCTTTGTATCGCTTAAAATGTAAATTTTCGTTTTTTGGGGGGATTTTTAAACTGCTATAACTCTGACAATTTTCTTTTTATCAAAAAAAGTCGTAAGATTAAATTGTTTAAATTTCTGAATACTATGGATAGCCGCCCATGGAATTTCTGAATTTTGGAAAAAATGGTCCAAAATTGTTTGAAAATGTTCTAACTTTTTAAATTTCCATTGAAAATAGCTGGTTAACAAACTCGATCTTTCTTTTTGGTCTCTGAAACTGTATGCGAAAGCACAATCCAATCCAATGAGTCTTTCAAAATTTATCCGATATACAGACGAGGACAACGACAGACAGACACCGACGTAAAAACTATTTTTTCTGACTCAGGGGGCTTCAAACCCTAGATCTTTCTTGGATGGATAATTTTGTTGAATCATCTTTTTTCGTGTCTTGCGTAGTCTGGAAGCAAAATGGAATTTTGTATTTTATTTTTTATATGTTTCATGGGATCAAAATTAGAATTTTTGATTTTTCAAGAAAATTCAAAAAGTTGTTATGATAATCTTGTAGGGCTTGCAAAAAGCAAAGTTCTTCTCTTCATGACTTTTTTTCATGTCGTACGTTGTTTGGCTTAAAATGTTGATTTCAGTTAGTTTTTTTGGATTTTGAAAATGCTATAACTCTGATAGTTTTATTTTTACCGAAAGAAGTCGTAGAGATAAATTGTTCAGATTTTTGAGTAATGTGAATTTCCGTAGATAGAATTTTGATGTTAAAAAAAAAAATGATTTCAAAAACTTTGAAAGTGCTATAACTTTTTGAATTTTTATCAAAAATAGCTGGCTAACGAACTTGTTCTTTTCTTTCAGGGATTGAAGAAATGTACCAAAGCTCAATCCAATCTGATAATTTTTTCGAAAGTTATCGTGCCTACAGACTACAGACTACACCTTGGTAAAAATCGTTTTTTCTAGCTCAGGGGGTCTCAAAACGTGGAGATTTGACCAAAACCGACAAAGTCAAATTTTACATAAAACCAATACCTTCTCATTAGGATGAGAATATAAAAAAGGTCATCGAAGTAAGAGCCGATGGAGAAGCGTGTTCACTGTGCACGGAAAATTTGCAATTGTTTCGACATTGGTGGGGGCCCTGGGGCCATGGACCCTCTACTAAGCGCGGCCCTGAATTGGGAAGAGATTCTCAGAGCATTCACGAGATTGCCCGACAAATCTGGGAACTATAGGAAGTAGCCCATTTGACCCGCACACACGCTTGCCCAAACGCGCGGTACGTATGGCTGCTCGTATGTGTGCTTTGAGCTAGCCGAATTGATTGCTAGAAGTTTTATAATACTTATTTTCTTTGGCCTCAATGGCTGTGCGTGTTTACACACTCCTGGTTTATGTTTAGAAACTTGGTGAGTCAGCAGTCTTCGAGGGTTCGAATCTTCTGAGTTGCGAATTTATAAATTAAATCACACTAACAACATTTTTTCCTTTTTATATTTCAGCCTCAAGTTTTCAGGAACTGTTCGTAGGAAATTCGAACTGTGCGTAAAAAACTTTGAAATTTATTCATACATTTCTCATAGAAATAAGGATGTAATGTGTAATGTTTCATTTTTTTATCTCGTATCCGAGTCCTAGCCACAAGTTCGTGACTTTTTCACGGATAAATATTTCCGTGTAGGCTGTTGGCTTTGTGAAGGCCTAAAAAAAATACGAGATCTTTAAACGTCAATTTTTGGCGAAAGGTTCTAATTTTATCCACCGAAAATTCTTTTGAAGAGCTATGCAAGATATAAACAAAAATGTTGAAAATCAAAATTTTCCACCTCAAAAAGATGTACTTTGGCTTATATCATTTTTTGATAGAATGCATAGTTTTTGTTAAATGTTATTATGCATGGAAAATTCCTCTTTACAGAAGAACTATGCGAGATGAAAAAAACAGTGTCAGAAGAATAAGGGTTCATCTCAAAGAAACCTACAACATCCCATGTAACCGTTTCTGGATAGAAATCACCGTATTTGTATGAAACTTAGAAAATGTTATTGCCAAATTGAAAATTAAAATTTTCGTGTTCAAGAAATGTTGGCAGCATCAAAAACATGAGGTAATTCACGAGCGTGAATATTTTTGTATCTTGAGTAATTATTTATTATAGAAAATATTGAGTTCAGAAGTAATTTAATTACTTTTTTTCTTCATGGAAACTGACAAATTTGTATTTTTTTCCGGTGAAAGTTTGTGCAGATTCTTTATACTACAAAAATACATATTTCGCTTCCAAGCATGTGGCTACCACCTTTTGTATTGGGATCTGAAATACAGCGATACGCTATCTGGTGGCCAAATGTAGTACTAAAACAACGAGGTCAGTTTTAAACGACCGCATTACTAATGCACTGAAATTAAATTTTATTCTGATTAAAATTGAGTAAAATTTATTATTGGTAAGGTGATTTAATAAAAAAATGTCTGATAAAGTTAAAGTAGACGATCTGGGAATGAAATTCAGTCCCAGGAAAACGAAAAGTAAAAGATTTTGTTCTGTTTATAGATGCTCAACCAAAGCCTGTAAAAATTGAGATGTGCGGTTCCATCAATTTCCTGATAGTAAAAAAAGTTGTGTGAAAGTGATTATAACAAAAGCGGATTTGAATAAACGATTGATCTCTTAGCGGGGCTGAATTATAATCTTCAAGTGCTTTTGCTTGTGGAGTGTTCCACAAACATTTCATATCCGTGCAAGATACCAGTTCTAAAATCCTTATATCAGTACTATAATAAAAAATATATATTTGAAATCAATTTTACAAAATTAATCTAAAAAGGATCATTACAAAATACGCTTTCATATATATAAACAGAGAAAATATTGAGTTTGGCAAAATAAATTCGGATTTCTTTGGTTTGTTGTGACAGCACAACATAACCTCCAAATTAGGAAATCAGGTTTTTTGTCAAAACAGGGTATAATTTTCTTGAAT
>CAKNXH010001842.1:117168-165997 GCA_932178445.1 Andricus quercusramuli | reverse complement strand
CATTTCCCAGACATATAAGCGAAAAACTAGGACTTATACTCTCACTTCACGAAAAACGTTACCAACCCTTGGACTATTAGGGGAATCAAGCAGTGGAGAGGGCAATCGTCTTCATTCCTCCCGGGACTCAAATCGTACACTACGAAAATCATACCTGAGTAGCCTGGACTCAATTCGTATGCAGCTAAAATTTTTCGCTGAATTCGGGCGAATAGGATAGTTGAAGACTTTATTACTTTACACGAATTCATCACCATCTCCAATTCGAGATTGTCGCAAAGCAAGATTCACGGGGCTCCTGGCGAATTCTCCTTAATTCGTCCCAATTAGTTTTTTTCTACTGGGAAGCAGAACACAAAGTCACTTGCGGACGATATCTTCATCGGTGAGCTCGAGCAAGGCCTCCAAATAGAACAACAGAACATACGTAAGGGACACTGTGTGTTCAGCGGCTGTCCCGAACTTACCCGGACGATCGTCGCTAGTGTATAGCCGAATCTAGCCGGGACTTATTTCGTTTGGATTTCCGGTCAGAGTCCGAGCTATTTGACAAGGCCAAAACATAGATGTGTACGTAAGGGCAAGCGATTCTTTAAATTCGCTCCGCACTCGGTCACTGTTACAAAGCAAAAGACACACAAACTTCTTTAGGTTATTTCTTATTTGTATGCTGATGAAGTCTTACATGCCTTATACAATTAATTATGTTGTATTTTTTAACTTTTTCGACTTTCCTGATTTATGAAGAGTCGTTTTTTGAAACAAATAATAATAATTGATTAAAATTAAGTAGTTGTATTTTCAACTAAGTAATGAAATTTTACACCTGCAAAGACACGTTTTCAAACAAGTGGTCCAATGTTCAAACAAAAAATATTAAACTTCATCTAAAAATAATTTCATTTTCAACTAACTACTTCAATTCTCAAGCAAAAAAGATGAACTTTCATTTATGAGGAAGCAATAATGAATTGATTAATCATGAATTGAGTAATTAATTAATTACTCCGAAAATGGCACAAAACATGGACAGATGAAATTTGTATTACCTGAAAATATTTGAAAATGATAAAATTGGAAAAAAATGGGGAAAAAGTACTAGGAAAATCAATCAATATTCTCAATATTGAAGATAATCTTAAATAAAATGCAAAATTACCAAAACTCCCAACAGAAATTGAATGGGTTAAACGATTTTTATCTATCTTTTCTTAATCGTCTCATCATTATGTAATGAACCTAATGCAGAATATTAAAATTCAATTTCTGCATATTTTAATACTCGTTTTTGCCCGTAGCGCCTAGACTAACCCATTTTTGCCCGCCCACATATTTCGATTCGTTTCAACTCCAACCGAACTCTTGATTCGTTTTTGGCTACGCTGATATTTTCGTATATCGTTCCCGTCTGGACGATCGAGAATAAATAAAATTGATAGGCTTATCCATAATAGCTCAAGCGCAATATTAACAATTTTTCAGAAGAGTCAAAAAACGTTTTCAAAAATAGAATTTTTTATTTTGAAGAAGCAAATGTATACTCCTGAAGTAGAGTAATGCTGAATTGATGCCTGAAAAGTTAGATAGGAAAATTATATTATATTTTTTAAAAATTAGTGATTATTATCAAAAAAAAATTGATTTCATTTTCAACGCATAATATTTTGCAACTGAATTATAAATACCATTGGGCCCTAGAAATAATTGGGTTCCCATTGCGTGGAATTGGAAAACTACAATAGGAATAATTGCCCGAAAATTGTTTTACGGGGATTGGATGCGATTCGTCACATGATTCGCACTAAATCTAAAAAATGTATAGACAAAAAGAGTTTTTATATTGAACTCATAAGAGTTATTGAATTGTTTTTCATTTTATAAACAAATTTTATGAGCCATTATCGACATCAGATATTTATGATGTACTAAAGAAAGTTCTTCCTACGAAATCGACCAAAAATTACTCGGCAATGACACATAGTTATCATATATTTAGTCAAATGCACTGTTGGGCTATCTTCCGACGCACTAGTTGGGTTCATTCAAAGTTATCAAATGTTATTAACTAATTTATAAACCTTCAGGGACATTACAATGACAATTGACAGTTTTCATTTTTGAAAACAATTTTTCTAACAAATTTGTATTATCTCATGTATTTATGAACTAAAAAATTCCACTTTTCACCCAGTGTTACGTCTTAATAAACATAACTTACCTTATATTTTCTTAAATAAATTATGGTTCCGCGTTTTAGATTTCAATGTTAATCAAAAAAATGGGATGAGGAAAACTACTGTTTACAGAAATAAATTAGTTGAACTTGAATATAAATTAATTGAGGTTTATTTGAACAATCGCAATTTGACTGAGATGGAATACAGAAGTTGAGTTTAAATTGATGCAGCTGGAGTGCTCTTGCTTTGACTGTCTCTTCTCGTTTAGTTTTGGTTCACCTTAAACAGGAATGACTAATTAAACAAACTATAGAGTAAAAGAAATGAAAATGAGAAAGTGAGGTAATTTACTATTTACTTATTTATTCGTTGGTGACGTGTTTCACCCTCTTGTCGGTAGAAAGAAAGAGTGGTTCCTCCGTTGATCAATGGGGTCTATGTGGGACCCGTAGGGGGCGAGTATCAAAGAATGGAGGCTAAGTTGACCAGGTCAGTGGATCTGGGCCTCCGTTGTCCTTTTATTGCAGATACTCTATTGAATCTGGATTCGACGATCCCGCACAGAAGTTAAACTTTTAGAAGAGGTTAACGGGCCGAGTATTTTGGACCGGAGTTTACGGTCTCGATGACTTTTATTGTAGTACTGGGTGGTGGTTCTTAACCGATGTAGTGTCTAAGCTGGGTAGACTGCTTGAACTTCCTAAACTGGGCAGACTGGTTAAAGTCCCCAAAACTGATTTCCTGCTTCCAAATCTGCTGTACTTATTCACGAGATCCCTCCTAAGATTCCCGTAGGGGTGAGTGGTATTAGAAGTTGGGATTCATCATGGTTCCAATCAGCGTTAATAATCAATTATGTAAAACAGCGGTAGGGATTTAATTGTCCAATGGGCATCGAGAATTATATGTATGCCCATATACGGAAAGTGTCGCATTAGTTATGATGCATTATATCCCTTCCTAGTCTAAAGGGTTAATTAATAGGATAGCCAATCAGCGACGCGGAATCGTAATGTGCCCAAATATGGAGAATGGGGCAGTTACCAATATATGTGGTATCCCTTCCTAGATAACAAAGTCTGTAAAATTCTATTGCGTAGAGGGGCATAAAGTTTGCGTGTGTTCTTTGTCAGAGGTTCACCCTCCTACAACTGTCACCTTGATTGAGATATTTATTGCTTTTGTATCGAAGATACAATCATGTAGATGAGTAGTATAGGCACCAGCATTTTGTAAACGTATGGGGCTGAGAATCTGGTCTGTTCTGAAGGTTGGCTTGCTGATTAAGGCTCATGTAGTGGGTATTCCAACCTACAAAACTCACCTCAAAAAATTGGTTTCGAATGCTGGCGCACCAAAAGGATGTCAGGGGGCAATTTTTTTCCCCACAGGAAGCACATATCCATATTTGAGGGGGAAAGTCCCTCCGGAACGTCAACACTCGCGATAAATACTAAAAAATTAAAAAATAAAAACGTTTTTCAAAGATCGAAAAAAAGTAAACAGAAACAGTACAATCAGCGCCGCCTGGTGACCCGATCGATCACTAAATAGATTTAAAAGGACTTCTGGCGCCATATTCAAAATAGAAAAAGCATTGCAACATATGCAGGAGTAATAATTCTTAATAATTTATAATATATTATTTGAAAAACATAAAAAATAAATATTATCTTACAAAAATATAAGAGAAAAAGAAGGAAACATATATTCAACGCAAAATATTGACTGATAAAGTAAATAAATAAAACTTGCAAAATTCCCTTCACACCACCCACACAGAAGAAATAATTTACATATAGCTAAAAATGATTTGGCAAAGATTTTCCAAATTTTTAATTAGCAAAAATAAGCATTTTCCACAAAATGCAATGTTATTGTGTTTATGATTTTTTCAGAGAAATCTTAGGCTATATAATGTACACTTAACACCCATAAAACCCACCCACGCAATAGAACTCAACTCTAGAAAGCTGGAAAGACCCCGTGAATAGTTTCCGATCTTGGTCCATGGGAATATAATCATTTCTCTAAAAAATCAAAGTTATAGCGACTTTGATTTTTTTAAAAGGTCCTTCGGTTCTGGATTATTATTATAACATCCCCAAAAGTCCATCCACCCACAAGAAATAAATTACATATGGCTGTTAAGATTTGGTAAAGATTTTCCAAACTTGTCATTAGCAAAAAAAAGTCTCCATCAAACCCTTTTTTTGTCACATTACTATTGAGGGTCAGTTTTCAAGATAAATGTTTTATTATTTATTCCAAAGACATTCTGACTCTTATGGCTTCATTCCAAACCTGAATTCGAGTTGGAATTCACAGGCTCAAGTTGATCAGACTCCATTGTGGCCGCTGGTCATTATGAAAACGATTTAAAATTCGTCTTTTTTCACATTACTATTGAGAGTCAGTTTTCAAGACAAGTTTTTTATTATTTATTCCATAGACATTCTGACTCTTAAGGCTTCATTCCAAACCTGAATTCGAGTTGGAATTCACAGTCTTGAAAACTGACTCTCAATAGTAATGTGAAAAAAGACAAATTTGAAATCGTTTTCATAATGACCAGCGCATACTATTCAGTCTGATCGACTTGAGCCTGTAGATTCCAACTCGAATTTAGGTTTGAAATGAAGCCATAAGAGTCAGAATCTCTTTGGAATAAATAATAAAAAATTTGTCTCGAAAACTGCTTCTGAATAGTAATGTGAAAAAAGATGAATTTGAAATCGTTTTCATAATGACCAGCGGCCACAATGGAGTCTGATCGACTTGAGCCTGGGAATTCCAACTCGAATTCAGGTTTGGAAGGAAGCCAATAAGAGTCAGAATGTCTTTGGAATAAATAATAAAAAACTTGTCGCGAAAACTGCTTCTGAATAGTAATGTGAAAAAAGACCAGTTTGAAATAGTTTTCATAATGCCCAGCGGCCACTATTGAGTCTGATCGACTTGAGCCTGTGAATTCCAACTCGAATTAAGGTTTGGAATGAAGCCATAAGAGTCAGAATCTCTTTGGAATAAATAATAAAAAATTTGTCTGGAAAACTTTCTAGAATTGATTTCTAATGCGAGAGTGGGTTTGTATGGGTGTTCTGATAACAATCTATTGACTGAGGATCACATCAAAAAATCATAGAGACAACGACTTCGACTTTTTCTAAAAATGTTATTTTTTCGTCAAAGAATAATACAGCAATATATTTACCAAGTCTTCCCAGCTTACTAGAATTGATGGGTACATTGTCAGGGGTACATTATATAGCCTAAGGTTCCTCTGAAAAAATCATAAACAGAATAACATTGCATTTTGTGGAAAATGCTTATTTTTGCTAATTACAAATTTGGAAAATTGCTACAAAATCTTTTTTAGCTAATGTAAATTATTTCTTCTGTGTGGGTGATGTGAAGGGAATGTTATAAGATCAACTCAGAATTAGAAGAAAATGTTGCAAGTTTTATTTATCTATTTTATCAGTCAGTATTTTGCGTTTAATATATTTTTCCTTCTTTTTTTCTTATATTTTTGTAAGATAATATTTATTTGTTATGTTTTTCAAATAATATATTATAACTTATTAAGAATTATTTCTCCTACACATGTTTCAATGCTTTTTCTATTTTGAATATGGCGCCAGAAGTCCTTTTAAATCGATTTAGTGATCGATCTGGACACCACGCGGCGCTGATTGTACTGTTTCTGTTTACTTTTTTTCGATCATTGAAAAACGTTTTTATTTTTTAATTTTTCAATATTCATCGCGAGTGTTGACGTTCCGGAGGGACTTTCCCCCTCAAATATGGATATGTGCTTCCTGTGGGGAAAAAATTGCCCCCTGACATCCTTTCGGTGCGCCAGCATTCGAAACCAATTTTTTGAGGTGAGTTTTGTAGGTTGGAATACCCACTACATGAGCCTTAATTTATAGCTCTTCAATTAATGTGTGTTTGATGGCTGTGTTGGTTCTGCAAATTTTATGTAGACCGCTCATTTTAGTTTAGTGTGCTGTATATGTGCTGTAGGTACCAGCATTTGAAAACGTATAGGATTGAAGATGTGGCTAGTTTTTATGATTGCTTCGCTGATTAATTTATGGTCCTTTGATTATGATGTGCTTATTTCTTGTGTTGAATAGGCGAGATTTTCATGTGTATCGCTTATTTTCGTGTACTGTGATATGTATGTGCTATAGGTACCAGCATTTTGTAAGGGTATGGGAAACAAAATGCAGGTAGCTTTTCTGGTTGCCTTGTTGATTAATTCATGTCTTTTTGATTAGCGTGTGCATGTTTGTTGTGCTAAAATTTATGCGTACAACTCATCTTGGTCTATTGCGTTGTTCGTTACAAATCCGTTCTTCACGAATGATTTTAACAATGTTCGGTTTGTTTATAATATGATTTTGACAATAATAATTGGATATTGGATATGGTCTTTCAGCTTGTTGTTTTATTATTGAATATAAATGTTATGTAATTATAATCTATTGAATATAAATGTTATGTAGTCATAAGCTATTGAATATAAATGTTATGTAATAATTTTCTATTGTCTATAATTAGATATTATTATTATAAATGTCGCGGGACGTGTGACCTCCCCCCCTTCAGTTTGAGCATGAGAATGCAGTGACCATGATCAAACTTGTTTATTGTAATATTCTAGAAACGCACGCTTTTGAGGAAGAGGACAAGATTAATTGTTCCTCTTATTATTATTATTATTTTTTATTTCTTTGGGATCTTTCCGTCTAACTCTAAATGGGTAATGGATATATTCTTATGTAATACTTGTTAAAGGAACTTTACGTGAACGAAATTAGTCTATATAATTCTGATTTCTTCTGACGCCGTGGCAATCTATTGCCCTATGCCCTCTTTGATATCATCTTTCGCAGGCGTTAGTCCATTTATAAAGTTTAATTTTTCCAAATTGTATTTCTGGTTCTCGCTCGTTATCGTTATCTGTAGGTAATTGGTCATTACTAAAAAGGTATATATTGGATAACAATCTTAAAATCTTTCTTGGGGCATCGTGTTTCGCTGTTTGTTTTGAGCCAAAAGGTTCGCTAGTTTTTTCCTAATTTGTATGCCCTTTAGTTATTTCCCAAGTTATAATAAATACTTGGAGAGACGATTTTGGTTGTAAAGTAACGACTTTATAATTTAGGTTAGAAAAGTTACATTCGATACTAATTTCATTCAATGCTTGCAGTGGGCTGACTGATTCAGCTGCATTTATCCTTAGATAAGCTGGTTCCATTTTTATTGAAACATACAATATTTTTAAGATAGTAAAATTCAAATCTTATAATGAAAAAAATAGAAAGTTTTATGTCAATGGTTGTTTTACTTAATTATGCTTATTGTTATAATAGAAAAGAAGTATATATTTTTAATTGTATATATATATTTTTTCTTTCTTTTTAAAAAAAAAAAAAAAATTCATGCAAGTGCATGTAGTAGGAATATATTTAATAATCATACGTCAAAATATCGGTATGCTTGAGTGGTAGAAATATTTAAATTAGGTCGTATTTGATTGCTTGTTTCATGTGTAATTGTGAAATGAGCGAAAATATTGAATTACTGTAAATGCATTGTATAATTTAAAGAAAAAATTTTGTTGTAGAACATTTTTGCTCATTTTACATGTAAGTGTGAATTTCGGTGTCTCGCATACATTCTTGTGTCTATTGATCAGATACTTGCAAATAAATATTACATGTAGATAATTCTTTTTTAGGATATAATAAGTATCTCGAACATGAATAACATTGTTGTTGTACTTGTGATATTTTACCGAGGAAATGCCATACATTTGATTCTCGGAAGAATGCTTTACAATTTGAAGTAACTAGAAGGAAGCAAGTTTTACAAAATTTGATAGGATTTCCTGGCAAAAAAAATATAATTTGTTGATGTCTGGCATCTTCGCAAAGCATTAGAGTTGATTTCTTGCATCATGATTCTTGCTATTTTTGATAGATTCTTTATTTTTCAACATAAATCTAAATAATTTTGATCTTCGTGGGGAACAATAAGTATTAACTAGACAATTGTTACTTTTAAGATAGCGGTATGGATCAACGCCGTCCATATATTCTGAGTGCGCAATCTTTGGGCTTTCCGGAGTTGGAATAATTTCTGTACAGAAAGGAAAGAAAAGATTCAAACTTTACATAGTTTAACATTTTTTTAAGTACGTGAATTCTCATATCTGATAAAAAATATAAAAATTAGCAAGGAGAAAAAAAATTTTCTGAAAAAAAAATTCTTGAGAAAGTTATAAGTAAGAATTGAATATATAAGAAGTGATTGAATGAGAAATGAGTGAGTGTATAGAATAGTCATAATTAATTTTTTTCTTTTTTTTCTTAATATTTTATGATTTTATTGATAATTAACTTGTTTATTTCAAAGTTCTTGCAATTAGTACTTCATTAAGATACATGATGTATGAATGTAGATTGGAAAATATGTAAGAAATTGAG
This sequence comes from Andricus quercusramuli, assembly GCA_932178445.1. Taxonomy (NCBI): domain Eukaryota; kingdom Metazoa; phylum Arthropoda; class Insecta; order Hymenoptera; family Cynipidae; genus Andricus; species Andricus quercusramuli. The sequence continues at coordinate 157,320 of CAKNXH010001842.1, read as the reverse complement.
TGAGAGGTGAAGAGAAAAAGAGAGATGAATGTAGGTTGGAGTTTAAAACAGTTTAAAATGCTGGATAGTATGAAGTAGTGGTAAATAGGAGTTAACCCTCAGTGCCCGACATCGTTTTTTGGCGCTTCTGCCCGACTAAGTGTCTGACAGACACTTATTCCCTAAAATTCGTATTTTTCATATTTTTGTACTCCTTGACTTGGTTTAAATGATCAAAATTGTTTTCTGCATATATTGTTATTATTTTTTAACAATGAAAACGATCTAAAATAATTTTAGGTCTTTAAATTGACTGAAATACTTATACTTTCCAGTAGCAGCAAATGTATGGATAGTGAAATATATCAAAATGTCTGTCAATTAGATGTGGCACAATATCTGGAAATTTCATCTAAATCGGATGAAAATCCAACTAGTGATGCAAGAATTTGTGGACACACAAATACAGTCACACACACTAAACCATATATTTGTTCAGAAAGCTATGAAACGCAAGTTCGATTTATATAAATAGTCCACTCTGCCCTACAAAGTGTCTGAGAAACACTTACCTTTGTTTTCATTGACATGTAGCACGAACTCGTTGCGCCGAAGGTTCACTCTGACTTTATCGGGCACTTCCGCGTGACTGGACTGGAAGGTACTGAGACGCGCGGGGAGCCAGCTCAATCAGGGCCGACACCGTTAATTTTCAAAATTTGTTAAGTGTCTGTGGTACACTTGTCGGGCATTAAGGGTTAAATATACTAAGATTAGGAATAGGGGTCTTCGTCTGAGGTTGTAATAGATGCTGTTATGGGGGTGTGATCAAGAACTTCTTTATTTTGATTGGTTCGTAGGAAAGATGTATTTCCAAAGTGGGGTTCTATTATGTATTGTATCTATCTCATATGTATACTTGAGATTTTGGAAGAAAGATCAGTTTTGTGACAGATGTGATCATGGGAAGTACAACAGAAAGATGGATTATAGTTAAGGTACAAAACTTTTTTTTTTCTCTTTTTTTTTGATTAGTTATAATCTTTTGATATTGTAGTTTAGAAGAAAAAATATTTAATTTGGCAAATCTAATATCTTTCTTTTGAAGAATAATATCACGTTTTATAAATGAATATTTCTCAATTGATTTCATACAATAGATAAATATATGTGAGAAAAGGCAGGATAATTCATTTGATATAAACGCTGATTTTATGAAGATATGAACTTGAAATCTAAATATGCAGTTGTTTACGCTATATTTTTTATAATTTAGGAATGTTTTAAGGAAAATATTAATTATTTAATTCAAGCTAACAGATCTTCTGAAGGGTTAAATTTAATTGATAAACTGACAAAAGTTATTAGGGAATTGACGTCATAGAAACTAAAAAAAATGTTGAACTTCTGTGATATAATAAAAAATTAACATTTAACTTTGGTAGATGTTCAAGTTGAAAGTATATCATATATTCGAAATATGATTTTAAATTTTAATGGTTTTGCTGTTGGATGAATAACATTGAATTAGGAAAGCGATATTGTATGACAAGACATATTGCTTCTCGATGGCTGCATTCTGGAAAATAAATGCAGACATGTATTAGTATTATTCAACACGTATAATTCCATAGTTATAATTCATAAAGAAAATCTTATAAAGAATTTCAGCTGTTCACTGAACTTTAATAAAAAAATAAATCAATATTTGTAATTATTTTATATGATGTTGAATTTGGAATTTTATAAAAAAGCATTTTAGTTAAATTTGAGAATAAGATTGAGAAAAAAAACTATTCATCGAAGTTATTTCACTTTTTTAGAAGATGTTGACTTTGTTACTGGTAAATCATTTAGTGAGCGCTCAAGTCTAATAATGTGTACGGCTCTTGGGGAGTTTTTTATTTGAATTTTGACGTTTCCTTTTCCTGGAATTTCTAATACTTCGTATGGTCCTGAACATTGATTGTTGAGCTTTTTGATTTTTCTTCCTTCTAATAAAAATACTTTGTCTCCTACTTTGAATTTTTGAGGATTGATTTTTCTAGCATAAAAGAAGAAATAGGGTAGTTTTCTCACGAAAAAAGAAGAAAATAGGGGAAAGATTAAACATTTAGTTTCATATGTCGAAAAGGGCAAACAATCTTTTTGTAAAATATGTTACATTTTTAATTAATTTAAAATGATTTTTCAATGATTTCTGCCACTAAAGATTTATTTTTAAAAATTGGATATACTTAGATCGTTGTAAATCCATTCAGAGTGATATAAAAACGTCAGATAAAAAATAAAATTAGTTAAATACAAAATTTTGATATGTTTCACATTGTTCTCATGAATATTTCTCTCCAAGATGTGTCATTTCATCCTTACTATAACTTTTTTTTTCAGAAAAAATCCGAATCATTTTAAAAGACACTTAGAAGGTGTCGAAGTTTTGAAAATATTCAAAATTCAATTAAAATCTAAAGATTTCAAGAAAAAATAGAAACCTTTTCAGAATTTTGAAAGGTTTCAAGAAAATACAAAAATTTTCTTGAGATTTCTTGGAAAATATAAATTAATTTTAAACTTTTAAAATAAATTTAAAGAGAAAATTGAAAAAGATTTTAAAACGTTTCCAATAATTTCCTACGGTTTCGGAAAAGAAAATAGAAGATGAAAAAAAATTCAAGTTGGAGTAAGTTTATGCAGGATTATAAAAAAAACATTGAGAAAAATTAAAAATTAAAAAAAATATGTATATTTTTATGGTTTAGAAGTTTTGAACAGATTTTATAACTTCTAAAGATTGCTGAAAGTGTTTAAAAAAAGTAGATTATTAAAGATTTCTAAAAAAGAAGCTTTTCGAGAGGTTTCAATAGACAACAAAAAATATCTTAAGATACCTAAGAAAATTTCAAATGATTTTTTATTTTGAAAAATAAATTTTGAGATAAAATTGAAAAAGATTCCGAAACATTTTCAATGATTTCCTACAACTACGAAAAAGAATATAGAGGATTAAACAAAATTTAAGCTCGAATAAGTATAAAAAAATGAAGATTTTTTTATTTTTTCAGATTAATTTCAAGAGTATATTTTTTTTTAATATTTCAAAACATTTCAAATTATGTCCCAAAGTTTCGGAGAGTAGTTCAAAAGATGTTAGATTTTAGATTTCAATTTTAGATTTCAAGAGAATAAAAAAAACGACTCCCACGAAAATTTCACAGGATTTATTATTTCAAAACATTTTAAATGATTACCTAAAATTTTAAAAGAGAATGGATATAGAAGATTAATTTTTTATGAAGTTCGTATATGTTTAAAGCAAAATGAAGATCTTTGAAGAATTCGAAAAAAAAATTTAGAAAAGTTTCAAGCGAACGACATTTGTTTCTAAAAATCCATAGATTTTTTTATTTTGTAAAAATAATATATTGAGAGAATATTTTTTTAAGTATTTCAAAACTTTTCCAATGATTTCCTAAAATTTCGGAGAGGAGTGTGTAACATTTCTTCATTTTGGAAGATTTTTTTTTTAATTTTAGGAAAAACTTGAATCATTTTAAAAGATACTTAATATATGTAGAAGTTTTAAAAAATATTCCAAAATAATTCAAAATTGAAATGTTTCAAAGAATTTTAAACAAAATGTAGACCCTCAAATGTATCGAAAAAAATATTGTAACTTTTTAAGAATTTTGAAAGATTTCAAGAGAACAAAATTGTCTTAAGATTTCTGGGAAAATACAAAATGATTTTCTCTTCTGAAAATAAATTTTAAGAGAAGATTGAAAAACAATTTGAAACATTCAAGAAATTTGAAAGATTTGAAGAGAATGCAAACATTTTCTGAAGATTCTTAGCAAAATTTTAAAATTATTTCTTTTATAAAATTAATTTTTAGAAATTATTTTTTTTCAAGATTTAAAAACATTTGAAATGGTTTCTTAAAATTTCGTCGAGAAGTGGAGAAGATTTTAGGCCCATTTTCATAATTCAGTAGTTTTTTTTTGAAGAATGGGAAAAACTCTAATTATTTTTAAAAATGTTCAGAAGGTTTAGAATTTTATGCAGGATTCTAGAAAAATAAGGAAAAATTCGAATCTTAAACAAATATTTGTATGGTTTTAAAGTTATGAAAAGATTTCAGAATAATTTAAAACTTTTAAAGCTTGCAAAAAAAATTGAATGTAGTTTCTTGGCGATTTAAAAAAAAAAGCTTTTTGAAAGTTTCGAGAGAATAAAATTTTTTTTTAAAGATTCCTAGGAAAATTTTTAACAATTTTGATTTTCAAAAATAAGTTTTGAGAGAGAAAAAATTAGGTATTTATCTTTGTACATTTCAACTAAAATTTATAATCTTCTAATACTTATTTAAAAAGTTCAACTTGCTTTAAAATGTTTCATCTTCAAATTTTTTTAAAGAGTATTTATTTTAAATAGTCAGCACTTAAAACGTGTACCTTATTTGGTCATAGATAATTTATTTAAGTGCTACGATTGCTTTAATTATTATTCAATAATGGTTACAATTTCAGGTATCGAATATTTAACGAAAAAAGGGGAAGTTTTTTCAGAATAGGGGGAAAAAGGGGAATTTCAAGAAAAAAGGGGAAAATAAGGAAAAAGGGGAAGACTGTGCTCCCTGTAATATTGTTTTGATTTTTCTTCAGCTGAAATTAAACTTTGGCTAATTCGCGAATTCCATGTAATCTTGTTACTAGATTTTTCGTATAGTCATCATACGTTTGTCATTTTTCATGTTCTGGCAGGGGTTCACTGGAAGGTAATCGAGCTAGTTTTCTGAAAACTAATTCGTACGGGGTACATTTTGTTGCTTCATGAACACTGGTATTATAAGAAAATGTGGCTAGTTCTAACCAATCATCCCATTCTGGGGTTTTCTCTGTGAATTGTTTTAAATATTCCGCTAAGACGTGATGAGATCTTTCCAAAGATCCGTTTGATTGTGGGTGAAATTTCGTAGATTCAAATTACCTGATACGAAATCTTTTAGCGAATCTTCGCAATAAATTACTCAAAAAATCTTTGCCTTGATCGGTTGAAACTCCTCTTGGTGAGTCAAAAGTGCAAATAAATTTCTTTACAAATGCGTCTGCTGTTGTGATAGCTTGATGATTTGGAAGGGCATAAGCTATACAAAATTTGGTAAAGTTATCTTGAATTGTTCAAATATATTCATTTCCTTTTTCGGTTTTTGGTCATTTTCCTACGATATACATTGATATTTTCTCGAATGCGGTTCCTGGGGTGTCAGTTATGACCATTGCATTTTTTGTTTTGACGCGTACCAATTTTTTAAGTTGACATTGTAAACAAAGTTGGAAATATTTTTGTATGTCTATTTTAATTTTTTCCCTCAAAAAAATGTTGTCGTCTTCTATTGTATGTTTTTGTCATTCCTTTGTGACCACCTGAGGCTGATGAATGAGCTTCTACTAAAATTTCATTTTTCTGTTCTTTTGTGGGATATTGTGTGATTCCTGAACAAATAATTACCTTTGTATTTGATTCTGAAAATACGGATTCTAGTTGGGTTAAGATTTCATCCCATGGTATATTATTTAAGTAACCAGTTTTAGCTATACTGATTGATTTTAAGTTTAACTTGCTGGATATATTATGCAAAGAAAAAATTGTTAACTTTATACTATTTAGTGTTCCTGTAAGATTTTCTTTTTCTTCTCCTTCGATAGGAAGGGCTATGTGATAATTTGTTCCTTTATGAATTTCTTTGGCAAGACCTTTCTGAAGGTTTGCAAACTTGGGTAATTGTTCGCGCTTCAATAATAATTCTGATCCATTATCTCGGGGTTCTCCATTCGTTGTAGTAAAGTATGCATAGTGATGTTTTCTCATTGTAACTTTATCGCGGCAGTCTATTATATTTGGATGTTTAGTTGACGTTCCGACGGCTGGTTTATCTGGCGGTGGCTCTGGGGGCAGACGATTTTGTGCTGAATCTCCGACATGCGTTTCTTTATTGTCATTTGTTTCTGGTAAATCTTCATTAAAATCAGTATTAATTTCATCTAAATTAAACAAATTTTCAGCATTAGAATTTTCACTGTAATCTTTTAAAAAATGTTCTTCAGGATCGCTTAATTTTTTATTTTCGCTTGATTCACCTGAACTGGAAAAATAATCAGGATTTTGTGCGTTGCTATCTTCTTCTTCTTCTTGAATTTTCAATTTCATCTTTTTCTTACAGGATTTCTCTTTCTTCTTTATATTTTCATCATAATCTGGATCAGAGTCTGAGTTGTCTGATGTATAATCGGGATTTACGTCCGTTTTTACTTCATTGTCCTTTTTTGATTTAGTAATAAATTTCGTTTCTTGGTCTTCCTCTCTTTTTTGTTGCAAGAGTATGGATAAAGTTTGTTGTTTTTAGTGTAGCCTTGCGTGGTCTACCTCGTTTTTTCTTAATTATTATTTCTTCATGAGAGTCCTTTTCGTAATTATTTTCGCTAATATCTTCTTCAAAGGTTTCTTGAATATTTTCTTGTCTATTAACTGGATTTTTAGTTTCTTCAGTTGTATTTCTTGATTTTCGTCTTGTTACCATTGCGTGGCATTTTTATTTTTTTATTTCGTTTAGATTTGAGAGATCCATTTGATTTAGTAATAAATAAATTCTTTCTTTAACTTGATTAAATAATTCTTCAGTGAGCATATCGTTTTCTTTATTTATTTTCATATTAGAATTTGAACTTGGATTGTAACTCGACTGTGAGTTTAAACATGAATCAGTATTCGATTTTGAGCTTGTATCAGTACATGATTTAAAATTAGATTTCGAGTCTTTGTTAGTACTCGAGTTTGAATTTGATTTTGAGCGCGTAGAGCAGGGATGGCCAACGAGAGGTTCTGACGCTTCTCCTTTCCTCCCGTTTCTTCCCCTTCTCCGAGCGCCTTACCGAGAGTTCTCCTCTTCTCGTTTCGTTATACTCGCGCCTTGAGCACGCAGTGTTAACGCAGCTGTTCGCTTTCAGCGTCTTTCGGGGCCGTTCGGCTTCATCCGCCCAGCAGCCGAGGAGACTCTACCCCTCTGCACACCGCGCTCGCCACATGGTCCCAACGAAGGTGGTAAGAGAGGGGATCACGAACTGACAGATTTTGACTCTTTTGCTCTCGCGTTGGACATCCCTGGCGTAGAGTATGTTTCTTGATTAATTTTTATTATTTTCGTATCTTTTATTATTATATCGTGTTACGGATGGTAATACCGAGGAGGGAAACGGGAATTGGAGTGCCGAGATAGGGTTATGCCAAAGACGAACTCGTTTTATTTCGGTAAAGGTAGTGATTATTTATTACCACTTACATCGTAGAGACGGCCGATGGCCCGTTTACCATAGCCGGCGACTGTAACGTTGTTGGGCAAGGTGCCCGACGAAAGAAAAGATGAAGGGGCGAAAGGCCCGACGAAGGCCGACGGAGATGTCCGGCTTGGTTCCCAGAGAGCAGCTTCGGTTGACGGTCCAGGTCCTCTGGTTCGGTTTCGCGTGGCACAATAGTTCCCAGGTGGGCACAGTAAGTTTCGAGAATGAGCGCGCCGATTAGACGAAAAGGCGCGACGACGATCGAGACAAGCGTGCCGATGAAATAGCAAGAAAGGTGCGACAACTATCGCGGCAAGCGATAACAAGGTTTCACGATTAGGGTAAGCGACATTCCAGTCGACGGAACAGGTTGAGCCCACTAACGGCGAAACAAGACTGGCTCTATCCGGCGACGGTGATCGCGTTGTGTGAAACCTCGGGACCCCTCGGGGGGTTCCGTCCTGGTTCGGGTGCGACCCAGCGTTTCTTTCGTGTGGGGTCGTCCCGAGTTTACCCTGTTGTAACTGTTCTGTTACACCCCCCTCCCCCGCGGGGGTTTGGATGTATTCCTGGACATTTTTAGAGTTCTCTGTCGAGTTCCTGTATGGTTTGGGGGTCTATGTTTATGTCCAGTTCCCAAGTGTCGTTGTTTGTTTTTGTGTCATTGCTAATTTGTGTTATTTCAATGTCCAGTACGTTTTGAATTTTCCTGTTAATGTATTCCCATCCTCCTTTTGTGTACGTTTTTCCGTCGTCGTTTGCAGTTGTGTAGTTTTGTCTATGTCTAAAGGGTCTATCGTTGCAAAAGGTGTCGTGTATTATGGAAATATGTGTGGGTATGTATTTGTCGCAGAATTGGCATTTGAGGTACTCTGATTTTGTCCTTATGTTATTTTTCAAAAGCGTGATGTTCTCGGTGATTTTTCTGTTCCATTCCTCTTCTGTGTAACATATATGAAAAAAAGGTTTGTTGTTTGGAGTCGTAAGTGATTTCGGTTTTGTTGTGCTTAACAGGTTTTGCTTTTATTGAAGTTTTTTTTTTATTTTTTTATTTTTCTTGTGGTAATTATAATACGCAGGTTCCGATGCGAAAAATGGTTGCTAAATTTTCACTTAACTTAAGTACGGAATTTTTATGATATATATTGTTGGTAAATATTAGAATCGTCGTTTAAGCAAGAGCGGAACTTCGATCTGAAGAGTTGGTTCTAATATAACATAGTTTGTAATTAACGTAGTGCGCTTATTTTTTATTTTTCTTATTTTGTTCTTTTCTTTGTTGCTCTGACACAAAATTCCGTGCTTCCTGGTTCCTCGCTCTATCCCTTCGCCATTCCTCTGTGATCGTTATTTCTTCCTCCATTCTCTCTGCTTCTTTCCTTTTTTCTTCTTCTACACGTCTTCTTGCGTTTTCATTCATTTATTTGCACTGTGGTTAACCAGAATCTTCGTTGTTCCTGTTCTAGGTTTTTCTTTCGTTTTATTTCTTCTTCTTTTTCCTGTTTTATTAGTTTAGATAGTTGTTCCTGGAACTCCTCGTTCAGTTTTTTGCTCTGCTGGTAGACCTTTTTTTCGTACTATAGTGTTAGCCTCCAAATTTTTTCATTTAATGTGTGGCTGTGTTGTTTCTTTGTTTCTGGTTTTGGTTCTTCTTCTGGTGCTGAGTATCCTCTGTTATAATTATCTTCTCGAATAAGAGGGTTGATTGGTTCTCCCCCGATAGCTCCCTCTTCTTCTGGTTCTTCCTCCGCTGAATGGTTCTCGCCGTCGGTGATGTTCGTAATCATGTTCCTAACGTGGCGGTGGGGGTGATATTTGATCTCCTTCTCAGGTATTCCGGCGGTTCTCCATCGTAGCCACTGGATGGCTTGACATCTGTCGTGATGTTGGGCCTTTGTTGCTTCGTAGATGTGGTTTTGGCAGTATACTAATTTGGTTCTGGGATCCATCATCTGAAAAGTAGAATTTCGTTCTGTCTCATTTATTCTTAGAGTCTATTGAGTTAAGTTGATGAGGGTCAATTGAGTCCGTTTTGAGTTTTTTGTTATGAGTCGGTTTGTGTTTTCAATGCTATTGATCCTTGCCATTTTTTTGCCCTTGCCTAATTTTAAATGTTCTTAACCTAAAGTTCTCAGTTTTTATACTGCTATTAACCAGTATCCTTACCTGCTTTTTCTAATTTGAAATCGTTGATATTCCATTCTCCAATACTTTTTCCCTTGGGGTTTTTCAATTCGTAAATTGTTGGGGAGATTTTCTTTTTAATAATGAATGGACCTTCATGTTGGTCGTATAACTTACCTGCCTTTTTATCTGCTTTGTTAGACAGTTTGGTTACCCTTTTTAGAACCCTATCTCCTACTTTAAATTCTAACGGTCTTCTCCTTAAATTATAATTATTAGCCTGTTTTTTGTTTGCTTCATCTAAGTTTTTCTGGACTTCTTCTTTTATAATTTGTAATCTTCTTAATCTATCAGTCCATTTGTCGATACTTTGGATTACTATCTCGTTATCGGTTTCTAAATTTTTTCTTAAGGACTGGAGAGGTTCTAATTCGCGACCTAAGTTTAAGAACACAGGAGTAACTTGTGTTGATGAATTTTTACTAGTGTTAATTGCGAACTGTAGATCGTTTATATGTTCGTCCCAGGTAGAATGGTCGTTATCTAAATAGGTTTTAATTATTTGTTTAATTGTCCTATTGTATCGCTCGGTTGGGTTTACTTGGGGGTAGTACTTTGGCGTTTTCGTGTGCCTGATACCGAATTTTTCCTGTTGAGTCTCTTAGTATTTTATTTACAAATTCCGCGCCATTATCGGTGTGAAGAATCCGCGGTGTTCCCCAACGCGAAATGACACGTTTATGAAATTCTGATTCAATCGTTGTTCCGTTTGCTTTTTTAATCGGGATTATTTCGACCCATTTTGTAAATAGGTCTACAAACACTAAAATATGATGGTTTTTTCTCTTTTTAGAAATCGGCAATGGTGAACAATATCGGCTGCTACCATGGTCCATGGTTCTTCGAGGATTCTCTTCCCCATTAATCCCACTTTACTTTGGTTACCCGGTTTTACTCTTTGACAAGTCTGGCAGTTTTCTACGTATTTGATAACGTCCGAATATACCCCTGGCCAGAAGTAATGTTCGGAAATTCTCGCGTAAGTTTTCTCTGAGCCTAAATGTCCTGCCTGGGTTTCGTCGTGATTTTCCCGTAAGACTTGAGCTCTAAGTTTCTTGGGTACGACTAATTTCCAGGGCTTTGACTCTGGTAGTAAAGTAGATTTAAGTGGGTCAGTTCTGTAAAAGTAGAGTTGCGAATCTCTGATTCGCCATTTTTTGTGTTCTTCGGGTCTTTTTGTAACTTGTCTGAATTTTGTAGAGTACCAGTCGTCTGTTTTGTCATTAACGTCCGCTTTTGGTTTTTCTACGCTACAAGCTAACACGAACGCTATATTTCTTGTTGGTTCCCCTGATCTCGAGAGGGCGTCAGGGACTAGGTTTGAACTACCTTTACGATTTATGAATTCGTAGTCATATTCCAGTAATTCTAATGCCCATCTGGCTAATCGGCCAGTGGGGTTTTTTAGGTTATGGAGCCACTTCAAAGCTAAGTGGTCCGTGATTACTTTAAAGCTGTCACCTTCTAAATATGGCCTAAATTTTCGTATAGCCCAAACTACCGCCAGGCATTCTTTTTCAGATGCCGATTAACGCGATTCCGCACCGTTTAGGCTTCTACTCGCGTAAGCGATTACGTAATTTACACCTTCGATTGTTTGTGTAAGTACAGCTCCTAACCCCGTGTTACACGCATCGGTTTCGAGTAGGAAGGGTTGTGTGAAATCTGGGCATGTTAAAATTGGCGCTGAAGTTAAGAGATCTTTGATTTTTTGGAAAGCCTCATCTTGCTCTAATCCCCTATCCCATTTTTATCTTTTTTCAGTAGTCTGTTCATCGGTTCTATTATTTCGGCAAAGTGTGGGATAAATTTCCTGTACCAACTTGCCATCCCTATTATGCGTTGTAATTGGTTAATATTTCTAGGCTTTGGAAATTCTAGAATGGGTTGTATTTTTTCATCGTCTATTTGGAGTCCTTTGTCGTTAACTTTAAAACCTAAGTATTTGATTTCTGAGCAGCCGAATTTACATTTGTCCGGACTGATCGTTAGATTTGCTTCATTTATTTTGTCTAATACGATATTTAAATATTTCAAATGATCATCAAAATTTTGATTCACAATCACTATGTCGTCTAAATAACAAAAAACGTTTGCTTTCAAATCTGGAGTAATAATTTTGTTCATCAGTCTCTGGAAAGTGGCTGGAGCATTGGTTAAACCAAATGGCATCCTTTTAAATTGGTACATGCCTTTTCCAGGGACTGTGAATGCTGTTATGGGTTTTGAATTTTCTTCCAAAGGTATTTGTAAATAATCTAATTTTAAATCAATTTTGGAGATAAATTTTGCCGATCTTAAAGTGTCCTGTATTTCTGTAATGAGTGGGATTGGGTAGAGGTCTTTTTCAGTAATATTATTAACCTTTCTGAAATCTAAACAGAATCTATAATCTTTACCCGGTTTTTTGATCATCACTATAGGGTTTGACCAATCAGAGAAAGACGGTTCGATTATGTCTTGTTCTAATGGTTTTTCAACTGTTTGATAAATTATTTCTTTGATTTTGGGGCTCACGTGGTAGTATCGCTGTTTTATGGGATCGTGGCCCTGCACATCAATTTTATGTTTCGTCAAATGATTTGTCCTATATTATTTTCCCTGGTGAATTTTTATTTTGTTTTCTAAAAGTTTTTCTAGTTGGGATTGTTGGCTTTCGTTCAGCTCAACAACACCCTCGCAATATTCTGGCGAACAATAATTTTTTTCGTTGATTTTTTCTAAGGTGTCCGTAATATTATTTAGTTTAACCGCTTTATTTTTGAAATAAATCCATTGATTTTTATTTTCTATTTCCCTTATCTCATTTGCTTTTTGAGATCCCCTTGTTATTTTATTTTGATCAGTAACTTTTTCATTTTCCCAAAGGTTACTGTCGCTATCCTTATATTTTTCCTCGTATTTTTTATTATAAAAAATTTTTCCTGAATTATTTTTCTTATCATTCTTACTAATTTTTGGTTTGCCTAATGTATGTGAGTCTTGAGTGCTTGAGTCGTCGCTCGTGTCGGGGGTGGGAATATTCTCTAGTGGTTGGAATTTGTTGCTCGTTGGAATGCTCATTAGGCTTGGGATATATTTTATGGGGTTATTTACCGGAATTTGGGCGTTTTTGGTTTTTGGGGATTGGTTGGGATTGGTAGGTATTGAGGGAATTTTGTTATCTTCAACTTGTGGGATACTTTTATTACTTTCTCTAGTACTTTTGAGGTTAAGACTACTTCCGGACTTCGGTTTACTATTCATTTGTCTGTTTTCTTCTTTTTCACTTAATGGTTTATTCCTAATCTTTACCTTTTTACCTTCTTCATTCTCCACCGTTGTAGTGTCAGGTTTAGTTTCGGCTTTGTTTTCAATTATTGGGGTGGGGAGCGATTTTGGATAAGCTTCTATAGGATAGTAGTTTGGGGGACTTCCTGGTAACCACCAGATTTCCGAGTGATAATTTAAGGTCATCCGTAGGGCTTTTAGCATGTCTGTGCCTAAGATACCTACGGAGTTTAATTTTGGGACTAACCTGAACATTACTTGTTTTGTGTGTTTCCCGACTCTAATTGGGATTACTACTTGCCCAATTATGTCGACTGTTTCGCCGTTCGCTACTATTAATTTTTGAGAGACGGATTTAAAAATAGAAAATTTGGAGTTCTGGATTTTTTCCAGCAATTCCTTGCCAGCCTATGAATGTGTGGCACCTGTATCCACTAGTATTCGAAATAAGCTACCTTCGAATTTTGTCATTAGATAAAAACAAGTTTCCGTTATTTCATCTTTATCCGAATTTAAGTATTCTGGCGATTCGGTAATAGTTTGTAATATTTTTGGTTCTAATACCCGCCCACCAGTTTCCCTAGTTGTATGTGTAATATGGGCATTCTCTTTTAAAATGACCCGTTAAACCGCAGTAATAACAATTACTATTGTTTGTTGTAATGTTTGTGCGTGAATTAAAATTCTGTTTTTTGTTTTGATCGGAATTTATTTTATCTTGGGAATCTTTATTAGAATTGTTATTACGTTGGTTTTCATTATCGTAATTGGGTTTTTGGGGATTTTGCTTATTATCTTTATTATTACTTCCTGAACTATTTTCCGCTTTTTCTGTTGTGAATTCGATTATTGGATTGCTTTGACCTTGATTTGAGTCTAATGACATTTGGTTGAACATAGGTATCATTTGGTAATGGGGACTGTAAGGGTACCTGGGTCTATTGTTTGTGAATCTGGGTAGATAATTTGGTTGGAATCTAGGTGGGAATCTAGGTTTGAAGTTTTCTTGATATTGATTTGGAAACGGTCGGAATGAAAATCCAAATGGTGAAAATGGGAATCGATTTTTGTAAGGTTTTTTACCCTGGTTATTTTGACTTTGGTTTCTGTTTTGAGTAACCTTTTGGTTGTTTTTATTTTCCCTTAAATCTTCATTACATTCCGAATTAATAACATCCCCACTACTGCTATTGCGTTTTTGTTCTAATTTGTCCTCTAATTTAGGTTCGGTTATTTGTAAAACTTGCCCTCGAATTTTGAATTTGGCTAGCTCTGTTTCCCATTCTTTTCCTAAGTTACTTTATATATACTTTATATTCAATTCTATGGTTCTCGCAAGCTCTACGCAGTTCCCATTCCAGGCTTTTTCTAGGGTAAAGTTTAGTAAAAAGTTTTCTAATTTCTGTCAAATATGAGTGAATGTCTTGTGTCCTTTTTTGATTACAAAATTTAATTTTTTGCCTAATTTCCTCAGAAAATCTTTCATCGATGTAAGCGTTGTTAAAGTCTTCGAAAAAATCCGATAAACATCTCCAGGAATTTTTATTTATTTCACACCAATCTTTTGCATTTTCAATTAGTAGTGCGTCCAAATTTTCTAAAATATCGCGGTCGCTTATTTTATATACCATTTTGAATCTTTTTCATTCGTTCAGAAAATGCGCAGGACTGTCCTCTTTATTATTCCTAAATTTAATCGGCCAGTCACACATGATTTGAAATGGCGTTTGTATCATGCCGAAAGGGAAAAATGTCGCTGGAATTGTTTGATTATTCGTATTATTTTCAGGTTCGTTATCCGTATCTGTATTATTTGTATGGATTCTAGAGTGTCTGTTTGACCTATTACTTGTTGTCGAGAGTCTACGTTGTCTATTTTGGTTTGAAATGTTTGTGTCCTCTAATGGTTCATTGTCCTCTGAGTTTTGTAATTTTATGTTATTAACTCTCGTTCTACTACGGTTGTCTATATTGTTGTGGGAAAGTTGACGGTGTTCTTGTGAATTATCTTTTAAATTGAATTGTACAGATTGTCTATTAAGGGATGCGCTTTTATTTCGACTGTAACTATGTTCAATCTTTTCTCTTTCGTTTTCAAAAGAACTATGAGCTGACGGGTTTAATCTAAGTTTTAAATCGTTTGCCCTTTCTTCCTTTTCTCTAAAAAATCTTTCCTTTTGTTGGTTCATAAATTGATTGAACTCTACACTTTCTAAAAGTTCGTCGGTTTCTAAAATGAACTGTGTATTATTTTTCAAAAAGGAATCGCAATCAACAGTTGTTGTTGGTTTGTCTGGGATTTTTTATTGAGCCTAACGCGCCTATTGCGGGTAACTCTTCGTTATCCCAATAGAAGGTATTGATTTCTAGGTCGAAAGTTTTCCATTTTTTCCATGTTTTTCCATGTTCTTCCATGTTTTTCCATGTTTTTCCTCGCGAAACCCCTACCGCGACCTAATAATCTATTTATTATTTTAGGGATAGCGCCTGTGTTTTTGGCTGGAGTTGGGACCATAATTTCGATTATTGGTCTCGTTGTGACCTTATCCGAATTAAGGTAGTTTCCGAGTCCCACACTCGTACAAATATTGGAGTCCCGTGGGGCGCCTGTCGTTGTATGTTGTATTGAAAAAATTGCATGGTCCCGCATACTCAATATTTTATTGCGCTCCTGGCTTAGAATTCGTAGTGTGTGTGTATACGCAGAGTCACCAATCCTTTGTCAGCGGCAGATTCGTAGATCGTGAAACGTCGAAATTTAAAACTAAGCATCGCTGACCAACTGTGTGTAAACGTGTGTATGAGTGTATCAGGATCCTGCAGCAAGCAAGCAGGAGAGAGGGGACAGTGTTGCCGGATCGCGAATCTTTGACGTTCATGCGTTTGAAAGTAATTAAAATTTCAATGTTTTTCATTCGATTATTTAGAAAAGTACGTGGTGAAGGGATTTTATTATTTTTCTGACATATTTGTATTTTTAAGCAGCACAAGTAGACATACTCTTTTAATTTCTCTACCAGAGCATTTTATTACTACAAATTAAAATATGGAGAGTGCTTGTGCATTGCCCACGCATTCTGCGTTAAAGCAGTCATCTTTAACATTAATTATCTTGACAACAGTGTGGTAGAAAAATCTGAAATTAATTTAGCATATAAAAAAACATTGTACTTGAAATAGAAGCTCAATTTTAAACAATTCTACCAGAGATCGATTTTTTCGGAAACCACCGTAATATTTTGGATTTGAAGTGCAGCGGAACCTTCCAAATCTAGGTTATCATGATAATTTTCCATGACTGTAGGTTTCGGCATTGTGAATTTAATTATTCCCGACCTCAATTTCATTTATTTTAAAATTCAGTTAGGATCTGTAAGGAAAGGACACCTTATATTTTCCTTCGATGTATGTTTCTAATTTAAAATTTCAATTTCGTTCGAGAAATTTTAATTAAAATTTTAATTAGTCATTTAGTGGTTAGAGAGTTCGAAAATATGTTTATTTTCTTCTACTTTTATTTGGGAGATATGTCGCGTGACCTCGGCGCGGTATTCGGAAGGATGCCGCTTCAAATATTTAATCTAAACACAAATGAACTATCTTTTCCATTTTAGGTATCCTTTTTCATTCGATTAGAAACAATATAATCATAATTTCTGAAAGATAGTTCTAACTTTCCAAAAATATATTACTTTTCCGAATTATCCGTTTTCGGTTTCAATATTTAAACATGCCGGAACAAAAAATTTTAAGTTTAGACAATTTTTATTCAATTTTCCGAATGTTCTAATTCGAAACAAATCCCTCTGATACTAGTTTCATTCCCTAAAAACTTTGACCGATTTCACGAATTTTCTGAGCTGAACTTTTCTAGTTCGTTTCCGAATTCTAGTTACATTTTTCACTTCCCCAAAAAACCATTAATTTCGTAAATATCAGGTGAAATACATATGAAGCAAATACATTGTACAGATTAGAAAGTAAATCACATGGCATGGCATGGAATCTTCTTCTTTTATTTTAGTGTCTTCTTTTATTTGAGTATCTTTCTCTTTTATTTTAATATCTTCTTCTTTTATTTGAGTATCTTTTTCTTTTATTTCAATTTCGTGTTACGGATGGTAATACCGAGGAGGGAAATGGGAATTGGAGTGCCGAGATAGGGTTATGCCAAAGACGAACTCGTTTTATTTCGGTAAAGGTAGTGATTATTTATTACCACTTACATCGTAGAGACGGCCGATGGCCCGTTGACCATAGCCGGCGACTGTAACGTTGTTGGGCAAGGTGCCCCATGAAAGAAAAGATGAAGGGGCGAAAGGCCCGACGAAGGCCGACGGAGATGTCCGGCTTGGTTCCCAGAGAGCAGCTTCGGTTGACGGTCCAGGTCCTCTGGTTCGGTTTCGCGTGGCACAATAGTTCCCAGGTGGGCACAGTGAGTTTCGAGAATGAGCGCGCCGATTAGACGAAAAGGCGCGACGACGATCGAGACAAGCGTACCGATTAAATAGCAAGAAAGGTGCGACAAATTTCGCGGCAAGCGTGCCGATTAAATAATGAGACACAAGGTTTCACGATTAGGGTAAGCGACATTCGAGTCGACGGAAAAGGTTGAGCCCACTAACGGCGAAACAAGACTGGCTCTATCCGGCGACGGTGATCGCGATGTGTGAAACCTCGGGACCCCTCGGGGGGTTCCGTCCTGGTTCGGGTGCGATCCAGCGTTTATTTTAATACCTTCTTCTTTTATTTTAATATCTTCTTCTTTTGTTTTAATATCTTCTTCTTCGTCATCAACATCTGTGGGGTTTCTTGACAACGCGTCTGCATTTACATTCATTTTACCTGCTTTATAGACAACTTGAAAGTCATGTTCGGCTAATTTTAATTTCTATCTTGTTACTCTAGAACAAGGATCTTTGCAATTTTTAAACCAAACTAATGGTTTGTGACCGATTACTAGCGTAAATTTGTGCCCGCATAGATCGGGGCATAAATGTGTTACACAAAATACAATTGCTATGGCTTCTTTTTAGTATCGGTAAGTGTCATACTTTCTTTCATTATCATTTAAACTTTGAGAGGCGTAAGCAATGGGTTTATCTTTGCCAATTTTTCCTTGTGATAAAATTCCACCAATGGCAAATCCTGATGCATCTGTCGCTAGTACAAAAGGTTGCAAGAAATCTGGTCTTTCTAATAAAGGCGTGTTACATAATTTTTCCTTTAATGTGTCGAATGCAATTTTCTGGGACTCTGTCCATACAAATGGTGTGTCTTTTCTCAATCATTTATTTAGAGGTCCGGCGATTTTTGAAAATCCGTCGACAAATTTTCTGTAATATCCTGCTAATCCTATTAATTCTTTGATATCTTTTTGTTTTTTAGGGACTGGAAATTTCTTGACGGCTTGTACTTTTTTAGGGTCTGGTCTCACTCTGTTTTTATCGATAACGTGCCCGAGGTATTTTACTTCAGGGCGCAAAAATTCGCATTTGTCAAGTTGTAATTCAAGTTTTGCATTACATAATCTATTTATTAATTCTGTGAATTTTTGATCATGTTCTTCTAATGTATCCGCATAAATAACTATATCATCTAGGTAGACAAAAAGTTCAGTGCCTTGAAGGCCAGTCAATACTAAGTCCATAAGACGTTGAAAGGTGGCAGCGGCATTTTCAAACCAAACGCCATGCGGTCGAATTCATAGTATCCGAAGGGAGTTGAAAAGGCTGGTTTGTGTAAATCTCTAGGGTCCATTTTTATCTGATGGAATCCCAATGCTAAGTCAAATACCGAAAAGTATTGGGCTTTCCCTAATTGATCTAAAATTTCTGTAATGTTTGGAAGTGGATATGAATCACTGATAGTTTTTTCGTTCAATTTACGATAATCTAAAACCATACGTCATTTTATATTTCCGTGAGAGTCCGGTTTCTTAGGGACTGGAAATACTGGTGTAATATATGGAGACTGTGATGGCTTTATTATTTTTGTCCTAATTAATTCTTTGACTTGATCTTGGATTTGTTCTTTTTGGACGTGAGGGAGTCTGTATGGTCGTGTAAAAACTGGTATTTCGTCCATGGTTATAATGCTGTGTTGCAACACGTTTGTGCCTTCGAGTATTTCTCCTGGTATATGGAATCGGTCTGCGTTTTGTTCAATGAGTTTTTCTACATGTGCGTATTCTTCTTTATTTAAATGTTCAAGTCGTAATAGTTCTTTTATTGCCTTGACTCTATCTTCATTTGCAATATTAAAGGTTTGGTGAACATAATCTCCATCTTTAATTGAATTTAGAAAACAGCTGAGGACTTGTTCGACTGTTTGGTATTTATTATTTTCATTTTGATTTTGTGTAATAAAAACTTCGTTATCTTCAGATGTCAATTCTTCAAAGTCGAGAATTTCTACAGTTGGAATTGCAAGTACTACTGGTTCTTCACGAGTATTAGCGATTTTTAAATATGCTTTACCGTTGTTATTTTATAACTATTGCGTTTCCAAAATATATACCACTGTCTTTAGGCAACAATTCAGGAACGTATCCTATTTCCTTATCCTTTTTTTTAACTTGTATATCAAAATCAGAAATTGTTCTAGGCGGATTTGTGATTATTACAGAGGAGTCAAAAGAGTATTGTTTTTCATTGATTTCTAGCTGCTTTTCTGCATAATTTATTTTTACGTTGTTTTTGCGAAAATATTCACTTCCTAAGACTCCGTCGTGTTCTGCTGGTACTTCATTGGAAATTATATTAAAAATTGATGGAAATTCTAGAATGTTTATTGTTATTTGACCGAGAGTGTATACTGGGTGTTCTTTAATTCCTGTCAGTTTCAGACAATTTTGTTTATTAATGTTTACGCACGATTCGACTGCTTTTTCTTTAATTAAATTCGGACGTGCATCGGTATCAATCATTAATCTAACAGGATTATTCAAACCGTTTGCTGATAGCGTTATGTAAAGTATAGTATCAGTGACGCTTAAGTTTACTTTTACTGTTTTTTGTTTCTCTATATTTTCAGAATTAGGATCGGATGCATTTAACTCTTTCTTTGGCCTTCCTCTGAGCAACCGGACTGGGAAGGGCATTGGAGTTTTCCGAATTTATTTATTGAGGCGGATTTAATTGTTGCGGTTGTTGCTGTTGTTGCTGTTGCTGTTGATATATTAGGTTTAGGCTGATAGTTATTCACGTGTTTCGGGTCGTTTCGAGAGTCATTTCTATTCTATTGTTGGCTAGGTACAATTGTTTTGTGCTTCAAATCGATTATTAGTTTGATGTTGGGGATAATTAGGAAAAGATTGTCTTTGATTTAGAGAATTATTAGGAAATAATTGTCTTTGAAAATTTGTTTATTATTATTGTTCATTTTATGAGCGTCAATTATCCTATCAGTAATTTCTTTAATACGCAAAGCATAAGATATCACGTTTTCATTTTCCCACATATATATATTACCGAGTTCCCCTTGGAGTTGATATACTGTTTTAGTAGGAGCGTATACCGTTTTGAGTTCATTTATTAATTCTTCTATTGAATAAAATGCATGACCATAAATGCATTTTCTTGCTTCTCCCGAGATCTTAGAACGAAGTAGTTTTACTAGATTTGCTTCGGCTTCGGCGTTAGGGACCATTGATCTTGCTTCAAAACATGATTCTATGAAATGTGAAAAGGGGACGTTATTTGTTTCGTCGAACAGGGGAACGATTTCGAGCGCATCTCGAAGTGAGATTTGCTGGTTGTTGGGGAGTTTACTCATACTGTCTTTTTTAATTTCAGAGTCTGAGTCTGATAAATCGAATTTGTCTCCGTTAAGGTTTGTTATTATTATTTCTGGTAAAATATGTTCAATTTTAATTTGCTTATCAACGTTTTTTATTTCGATATTTCAATTTATTTGTTCTGAAAAAGGTGTTGTTTGCTTTTCTTGTGATTTTTGCGAATCGGAAAAACAGTTTGAAAATTAATTAACTGATTTTTCTATGGATTTTTTTTGGTTTTCTACTGATTTTTCTGAATCTGCAACAGTGGAATTTGCTCTGAAGTTCATTCTGCTGTTTGTTCAAGCTTCATCTAGAAGGGTATCGTTTCCTAGTGTTTCGTTTTGTTTGAAATTCGAGTTTGAAGCATAAATTATACTAGTATCTTTTAGTCTTTGGACTATCGGTGAGTCTTGTTTTTCTACAATTTCTTGATTAAAGTTTGGAGATTCTTTTTTTCGTATGGGAAGATTTTGGGTATTTTCTTCTATTTCTGCTAATGCGGGGTCTTTTTATGCTTGATTTCTTGTGACGCGTTTTTCAAAGTTTGTGTTTAAACCTGGGGCGGACATTTATAATTTATAATTTTTTAATTTTGAATAGTTTGACACTTTTTGGGTTAGATGTTCAGACACGTATTATAAATGAAAAATATGGACACACGCATGTAAATATAACAGGCAGGTAAAGATCATTGACAGGTTAGGATCAGAGAAATAATGTAGACATGTTCATATCACAGAGAAAGGAGTAATATAGACAGGTTTAAATCGTAAAGAAATAAATATCATAGACAGTAATAGATTGAAGTAATTCGAAGTTTGAGTTCCAGTGCTTTTTCCTTAATTGTCAAGTTTTTTATATCTCAATTTTTTAATCGAGTTTTTAACTACACGTAAAAGAGACAGAACAAATTTTTGCATAATTTTTTTTTTAAATAAAAAAAATAGGTGATTTTTGGAAAGAATGCCCTGCTACAAAGCACAGGCAGGATACTCTGCTACAAAGCACAAGCAGGATAGGTATTTTTTGACAGGTAGATTTAGGAGGATTTTTTGGAAATAATGCCCTGCTACATAGCACAGGCAGGATACTCTGCTGCAAAGCGCAAGCAGGATAGGTAGTTTTTGACAGGTAGATTTAGGAGGATTTTTTTTGGAAATAATGCCCTGCTACAAAGCACAGGCAAGATACTCTCCTACAAAGCACAAGTAGGATACGTAATTTGTATAGGTTGTTTCAGATAAGTTTTTAAGTAATGGATGAGGAAAATTTTTGAGTCGTTTTAGATGTGAACTTGATTCTGCGCTAAATGGAAGAGAGAGAAAAAGAAAAAAAATTGAATTTATTTCTGTATTGGTAGTTTATAATTTCCAAGGCCGATGCACCAAAAATATAGGTATGTTACATTTTAATAAACATAACTTACCTTATATTTTGTTAAATAAATTATGGTTCCTCGTTTTAGATTTCAGTATTAATTAAAAAACTGGGATGAGGATAACTACTGTTCACAGAAATAAATTAGTTGAACTTGAATATAAATTAATTGAGGTTTATTTAAACAATCGCAATTTGACTGAGATGGAATGCAAAAGTTGAGTAAAAGAAATTAAAATGAGAAAGTGAGTTAATTTACTACTTACTCATTTATTTGTTGGTGACGTGTTTCACCCTCTTGTCGATAGAAAGGAAGAGTGGTTCCTCCGTTGATCAATGGGGTCTATGTGGGACCCGCAGGGGGCGATTATCAAAGAATAGAGGCTGAGCTGACCAGGTCAGTGGATCTGGGCCTCCGTTTTCCTTTTGTTGCAGGTGCTCTATTGAATCTGGATTCGACGCTCCCGCACAGAAGTTAAACTTTTAGAAGAGGTTGACGGGCCAAGTATTTTGCACCGGAGTTTAGGGTCTCGATGACTTTTATTGTAATACTGGGTGGTGTTTCTTAACCGATGGAGTGTCTAAACTGGGTAGACTGCTTGAACTTCTTAAACTGGGTAGACTGGTTAAAGTCCCTACACTGATTTCCTGCTTCCAAATCTGCTGTATTTATTCACGAGATCCCTCCTAAGATTCCCTTAGGGGTGAGTGGTATTAGAAGTAGGGATTCATCATGGTTACAATCAGCGTTGATAATTAATTATGTAAAAGAGTGGTAGGGATTTAATTGTCCAATGGGCATCGAGAATTATATGTATGCCCATATACGGAAAGTGTCGCAGTAGTTATGATGCATTATATCCCTTCCTAGTCTAAAGGGTTAATTAATAGGATAGCCAATCAGCGACGAGGAATCGTAATGTGCCCAAATAGGGAGAATGCGGCAGTTACCAATATATGTGGTATCCCTTCCTAGATAACAAAGTCTGTAAAATTTTATTGCGTAGAGGAGCATAAAGTTTGCATGTGTTCTTTGTCAGAGGTTCACCCTCCTACAACTGTCACCTTGATTGAGATATTTATTGCTTTTGTATCGAAGATACAATCATGTAGATGAGTAGTATAGGCACCAGCATTTTGTAAACGTATGGGGCTGAGAATCTGGTATGTTCTGAAGGTTGGCTTGCTGATTAATGTATAGCTCTTCAATTAATGTGTGTTTGATGGCTGTGTTGTTTCTGCAAATTTTCTGTAGACCGCTCATTTTAGTTTAATGTGCTGTATATGTGCTGTAGGTACCAGCATTTGAAAACGTATAGGATTGAAGATGTGGCTAGTTTTCACGATTGCTTCGCTGATTAATTTATGGTCTTTTGATTATGATGTGCTTATTTCTTGTGTTGAATAGGCGAGATTTTTATGTGTATCGCTTATTTTCGTTTACTGAGCTATGTAAGTGCTATAGGTACCAGCATTTTGTAAGCGTATGGGAAACAAAATGCAGGTAGCTTTTCTGGTTGCCTTGTTGATTAATTTGTGTCTTTTTGATTTGCGGGTGCCTGTTTGTTGTGCGAAAATTGATGCGTACAACTCATCTTCCCTAGTAAAAATGCCTATTAGAATCCAAATAGAAACCTAATAGGATGTGGCTTCTATCAGGTCCTATTACTTTCGAAAGTGGGTTTTGTTCCTGGTTCTATCTGGTGTTCTATTAGGTAATTGTGAACTTTCTAATTGGATCTTTTTAGGATCTAATGTGTCTTTATTCGGCACTCGTACCGTGTTAGCTATTGGTTTCTAAGCAGAACGTAAGTGGAACCTAATCGGATTTGAATCCGGTTTCTGTGTGGTTCATATTTGGTAATTTTAAACTTTTTAATGGGATCATATTAGATTCTGATGTCGTTTGTATTTCCTAGGAAAATGTATATTAGAAGCCGAATAGAAACTCAAGAGGATGTGGTTTCTATCAGGTCCTATTACTTTTGAAAGTGGGTTTTGTTCCTGGTTCTATGTGGTGTTCTATTAGGTAATTGTGAACTTTCTAATTGGATCTTATTAGGTACGATTTCTGAACGAAAAAAAAAGTTATGTCCTAACTTATTGTTATATAATCTTAATTTTTTATAGTTGTTAAGTACACAATTCGCCAATACGGTCGCTTACACATATAGTCGCACGCTTCAACGCTTTGAAAAATCTAACTCGCTGAGGATTCGAACCCTACCTATACTACCTAAACTTGTGTATTCTACCACGTGCTCTAACTCATTTCGCTATCGATGCACTTGGATCTTGGTTACAAAATCTCCGCTAAGTATTTTTTAACTCAATGTTTCTTTAAAGAAAACGTATTTCTGATGGCCAATGGGTAAATTGGCAAATTGAAAATTTTCGAGAGACTTTAATACAAAAAATGTATTTAGAATGAATTTAAAATTAAATTTTATTTATTCCAAATACGGATCGATAGTCTTTTTTCTTTAAATATTTAAAAAGCTTATAAACGATCCAAAGGTAATAAGCAATGAAGAAAAGTCAAGTGCAAAAATTCTCTAATAACCTTGGAGACAAAAAGCGATTTTCTATAATACAAAAATCTCCATAAAACAGACAGTTTTCAATTTATCCAATTATTTTATAATACTTTCTTACTCAGTTTTCAATGCGAAATAACAGTTCTTAAACAATAACACAGGCTGAAGGATTTCGGTATCCTAAAACTGAATCCGTTATGCAAATTTTTTCTATTCCTACTAAAAAAAAGTCAGGAATCGTCAGAAAAAAAATCAGGACTTCTGACCATTTCTGACCACTTTTGTTACGTTTCTCGACAGAAATCGTCAGGAAAAGTCAGAATTCGTGAGAAATGTTCAGAAATCGTCAGAGCTTGGGTTCGAAGGATAATCCTTTTATTAAGGGTCCAAGAAGGGAATGACATAAAATCTAATCCCTTTTATATTTCCGAGGTTATTTATATTATTTATTTATATTTATGTATGCATATTCTCTTTTTACTTATATTTAATTAATAATGTTTATATATTCAATGACTCTGAAGGTATATCTGAAAATTTTGTCCGTTTTGAGACGTATCTCCTTGTCTTTACAAGATACATTATATTTAATCTAATTTTAAATTTTTTAGAAAACATACCTGAAATCGTCGAAACCCGTAGATTCTGAATTTCTAACTTTTGAATCTGTATATGCAACATTGAAAAAAAAATTATTTTCAATTTTTAATCCTTTTGGGTTGCCTAACTGTGGTCCTAGCCGATGAGCAACCTGATGGGATGTGAATTAGCATATCTTCAGAAATCGCCAGACTCGTCAGAAATTTTTCAGGATGTTCAGGAATCGTCAGAACTTCTGACAATTTGTGACGATTTTTGACTTTTTTTTTTTAGTGGGGATACGTCAGGTTTTTAAGATATCCTTACCTGAATGTGCAAAAATGGCTATTTTTAGCCATATTTGAGGCTATGTATATAACACGATCAGCAATTTTTGTCCTTAAAAACTGCTAACGCCACCGCTTAGTACTCCTTTTTATCTTCCATTTCCATTTCTAATCATCCAGAACCGATCTTTTTCTCCGAGATATCACACAGTAACCATTTCAGTTCCACATTGCATTGCGGAATGATGCAAGGCCGAATTTCACTTATTTCAGAAAGGTCTCAATACTTTTAGTCTGTGAATATTCAAAACGTTTTAAACGATCCAAAAGTAATAAAGAAAATCAAGTACAAAAATGCTTCAATAAACTCAATGACAAAAGGATAATTTTATTCTATACAAAAACTTCCATGAAACGCACGGTTTTCAATTTATCCAATTCTTTCATTATACTTTTATACTCATATCAGTTTTAAATTTGGAATAACTTTTCCAACACAACAATTGAAAATATGTAAAAGAAATAATTGAATTTCAATTATTTCACAAAGGGCTCAATACTTTTTTTTTCCTTATGGATTTAAGCCGTTCAAAAACCATCTACAACTGATAAAAAAAGAACAGTACAGTTAAAACACATTTAAATAACCTTAGGGGTCGTTCATATATTACGTAAGCCCGAGGGGTGTCTCACTCAGGATTCAAATGAAATCGTTCGTACAAAGTAAACGAAGTCGTATGAATCCTAACGATTTTTATGAATTCTGACATTGACGAACCGGAATCCTTTTTTTGGAATCGGGAGCTCCGAACGCTATACAGTCACAGCGTTGCGGAACGTTGTACCTACGGATTCGTACAGAGTCCCACAAAGTTTGACGAATCCGAACGAATCCAAGCAGTGACTGCGAAGCACGGAGTCGTACAATGTGTATAACGTACGAGTGACACACTCAATGCTGAAATATTTCCTTTTTTTCTAATGATTTCTGAACATTAAAAATTGTTTAAAGAACATTTACAAATGGTTTTAAGTTGAAGTGGCAATAGGGAAACTAAGAATAAAAATTAATATAAGAATTTAGTGATTAATATAATAATGAACTATTACAATTTGATTAATTCTGGAATAAAAGAAAATTATGTTGACTTTGTCCTCAATTTTTAATGAGTAAAAATTAATTGACCCAATTAATTAATTTATTAATGTATAATTACAAATAGTTTTATTAATATTTAATAGTAAAATACCTTGAACATTTTCCAGAAAGTAGGCCTGAGCAGAGTAAGGGTTTTTTATCATAAAATCACAGTTTATTATAGAAGTCTTTTAAATGTTTCTGGGGAAATTTTTATTGGTTTATGTTTAATTGAAAAACAATAATTTTGAGTTTGGAAGATTGCAAAATGTATGAGGAGAAAGAATATCAAAGACTTTAAGACAATTATTTTAATTTTTTAGGATTAAAAATAATTTTAGGTAAGCTCAATTATGCAGGGAGTCAAGAGAATGAAAAAATATTCTTAAGCTCGTTCTGAAGATTCATGGCAAAATTTCAAATGATTTTTTCCTTAATGAATTCTAAGACAAAATTGAAAAATAATACAAAACATTTTAAATTAATTCCTAAAATTTTGAAAAAGAGTGTAAGAAATTTAAAAGCAAAATTTTGCCACAATACATAATATTAGAACAAATTTGAGTAAGTATAAGAGATACTTAAAAGTTTTGGCAGGATTGAGAAATAATAAAAATTTATAAGATATTTTAGGCATTTTGCAAGGTTTCAAGAAAATAAAAAAAATTCTTTAGGTTTTGAAAAATTAATTTTAAGAGAATATTTAAAAAGATTTCAAGACATTCCCAAAGATTTCGAAAATTTTCAAAGAAGAATCTGAAAGATTTTAAGACAATTTTTAAATTTTTGCAGAATTAAAAAAAGTCACGAAAATATTGAATAATTTTTAAATATCAGTGGCCTTACAAATTTTGAAAGAATACAAAAATGAATTTCTCGAGATGTATGGGAAAATTTTTGATGATTTTTCATTTTGAAAAACGAACTTTAAAGACATTTTTCATTTCTTCCAAACTTCTGAAAGTTCTGAATATCTTTTTAAAAGGCTCGAATTTTTACTAATATTTTTTAAAATCCTGTAAAATAATTTTTTTTTCAAATCTTCTGGATTCTTTTTTAACACATCAGAAATATTCAAAAATATGTTCTAATTTTCTGAAGAATTTTATAAAATTTATATTCATATAAGTTTAAAAACCAACTGACAATACATCTCTTGTTATATGTAATTTCAATATTTGTGTGACTCGAAAAAAAAATTTTCAACCCATGGCACACTGGTGCGAGTTCGCACCAAAGAAAATTTCAATTTTGTAGAATTCAAAGGGAAATGAATTCAAATTTTACGTAGAAAGGCATATTCACTTTTCAAGTTATCGCTAATTTTCATAGTAAATAACGAACTTCAAAAACGTCAACTGAGTGTGCCTACCACGGGTTAAGCATTCAGTGTTACATAAAAATATTGCTTTATTCATTTCTGTATAAAACTTGATCTTAAAAACCTTTTTTTATTTCGTAAACGTTTATTATGTTTTTAAACCTAATACAAAAAATGTTACATAACTGTGGTGTGGGGGGGGGGGGGCAGAAGGAAATGTTACTGCCTGTTACATAGGGAAGGAGGAGTTAAAAAAGATCGAAAATAACGTTGCGTAATATGTGAACGCTCCCCAATTAAAATAACACTTTAATTTCCGAAAATTTATCTTGAAAAACCGTGAAAAACGGTAGTAATATAGTATGATTTTATACTTGTTTATTTATCTAATATATATATATATATATATATATATATTGAATATGTATGTATAATTTATTATTATAATATGTATTAAAATGAATATCAACACCGGCTGGAAAAAACAACAATGCTTTTATTGTGTGGCGAACAGCTGATATCCGTGCATACTGCGCAGGTCCGAGATTTGCCCGATCGCGCGGTCGTCGCTGCGGGGACTCATCCGCTCGAATTCTATACGAATTCAAGCATGAATCCCAATGATTCCCTGCGATTCCACTCGAAGTCCTTACGGACTGCTACGAATACTTAACGATTTCTATCAAAAACCAACGGACTCGTACGAATTTTCCGTTTTCAAACGATTTCACGAATTCGTGCCTTCACTGATGATTTCCTACTTTGATTTTTACGGCATGCATTGCCTTACCGGAATTCTTACAGATTGCGATCGATTTCTGACGGAGTAACACGTGAATTTTTGAGTGAGACGCCCCTCGCGTAAGCCGTTTTTCTTTTGTTTAAATAGAGACGAGAACAAAATCGCTGCGAAGTTGAGAAGGACACAACGATATAAACAAAAGAAGAACGGCTTACGTAATATATGAACGACCCCTTAGTGAAAACAAACATTTTCTGCTATATAAAAACCTCAATGAAATTTAAAGTTTTCGATTAATCTAATTCTTTTATAGTACTTTTTAACTTGGGTTTTAGTTTAATTAGTTAGTTTAAACAACTCCTAATTAATAATTGCAAATATGTATAAATTATGGAAGCACATTGGCTACAAGTTATAACTTATTTTAATGTTCATTTTATTTTGCACAATGCACATTGTAAGAAAACTTGTTTTTGAAAATATATTATTTTCTATCCAGAAACTTTAAATTTTAATCGAATTAATTTAATTCCGATTATCCACTAACGATCCTAATAAAGCCTATTAGAGAAGCAATTTTGTAATTTTGCAACTTCCCATAAAATACAACCTAATAGATACCTGATAGAACCACCTCGAAGGCAGCACTTTGAATTTTAATCCAATTAATATAATTCCGATTAGCCGGTAATAATCCTATTACAGTCTATTAGAGAAGCAAGTTTGTATTTTGTAACATTTAGAGTAAATGAATTCCTCATTGGTCCCGATTAGAACCTATTAGAAAAATATAGCACAAAGAATATTTGTTTTCGAAAGCCTAATAGAGCCACATAGAAAGATTGTTTCAATTCCAATTTTCGTCCCAATAGTAGATTAAATACCGAATACAACCGGTTAGAATCCAAATTGAAATAAAAAACTGTTCAGAACCATTTAGAACCATATAGAAATTCAAGTGGATCCAATGAAGCAGATCCCAATAGATTCCTAATAGAGCCACTTAAAACACATCACTTCGAATTTTAATCCAATTATTGATTTCAACATGCCACTAAAGTAATTAATAGAACCAGTTAGGGAAGCAATATCGTACTTGTAGCACTTGGAACAAAGCAGGTCCTAATAGGCACCTAATAGATCCGCTTAAAAGACATATCTTCGAATTTTAATCATATTAATTCGATTACAACATCCCACTCAAATATCTGAAAGAACCTGCCAGGGCAGCAATTTCGTACTACGAGCACTTCGAATAAAGCTGATCCCAATAGGTGCCTATTAGAGCCGCTTAGAACACATCACTTTGAATGTTTTTACGAATAATTTCATTCCCAAGGTCCAATAAAATACCTAATAGGACCTGTTAGGGAAGCAGTTTCGTACTTCTATTTCGAATAAATCAGATCCCAATAGGGACCTATTAGAGCCGTTCAAAACACATTACTTCGAATTTTAATCCGAATAATTTAATTCCAAAGGTCCAATAAAATACCTGATAGAACCTGTTAGGGAAGCAATTTCGTACTAGTAGCATTTGGAATAAAGCAGATACCAATAGGTACCTTTAGGTACCTTATAGATCCGCGCTCAAAACACATCGCTTCGAATTTTAATCCGCGTGATTTTGTTCCGAAGGTCCAATAAAATACCTAATAGAACCTGTTAGAAAAACAATTTTGTACTTAATAATATGTCAAGTGAAAGAATACCTTATTGTATCCACGTAGATCCTGTTAGAAAAATTTAACAAAAGAACATAAGTACCGAATAAGACCGGTTAGAAACCATTTTTAAACAAGAATCCTATTAGAAACCAGTTAGGACCATATAAGATTCCATCTGCATCCTATACGTTTTCTAAACGGCTTCTATTGATACCTAACTGTCATTTTTACTAGGGTTGGTCTATTGCGTTGTTCGTTACAAATCCGTTCTTCACGAATTATTTTAACAATGTTCGGTTCGTTTATAACACGAAGGAATAGTAAGGAGTGGTATCACCCTATGTGTTCGGTGAGCAGAGGTGGGACAAGTGACGTCCAATAATTCGTTAATGCTAGCTACGAATGAAAACTCGAATGCTCCCCAGTGCACATGCGCAGAGCTGTTTTCGCAGTCACATGTTATACCCACTCAATATGTTACCTTTTGACATCTCGATGCACATGTAGGTTATGTTCGTTTGTTTATGTTCGTTCAATACAAAAGTTCGAAACTTCAAACGCGTGTTGACATCGTTGGCATAGCAACCGCCAGTGCGCATGTGAACGGGGGAGCATACGAGTTTTCATTCGTAGCTAGCATTAACGAATTATTGGACGTCGCTCGTCCCACTCCCCACTTACAGGGATACTACTCCTTACTATTCCTTCGTGGTTTATAATATGATTTTGACATTAATAACTGGATATTGGATATGATCTTTCAGCTTGTTGTTTTATTATTGAATATAAATATTATGTAGTTATAATCTATGGAATATAAATGTTATGTAGTCATAATCTATTGAATATAAATGTTATGTAATAATATTCTATTGTCTATAATTAGATATTATCATTATAAAAGTCGCGGTACGTGACACCAGGAATTAAAAGCCAATGATTTATTAACCATTTCTTGCCAATAATAAATAAAAATTGATGATTGTTCGAACAAAATTATTTACCAAATGAATTTTGTGGCTATTTTCAACATTTCAACGTTGTTCTTTTAACGCGTAATCAACTCTTAACAACTAATTTTTTGAAATTTTTTAAAACACATGGATAACGATCAATTATTGTTAACAAGAAAAATTGGTTTATAAAATTTTAAGTAGAAACAACAATAGCTAATCGTTATCCATGTTTTCAGAAAAGTTACAAAATTAATTATTAACAGTTGATCAAGTTAAAACATAAAGTTTAAGTAATGGAAAATAGCCAGATAATAAATTCTTTCATTGAGTTTGTTTAATTGATAATTTTTAATTATTGGTTATATGGAATCGTTGGTAAATAATTGGCTATCAATTATTCTTCAAAGAGAAGCTGAATTTTTTCTTTATAAATAGGGCATTATTTCGCAACTGCAGTACCCACTCAAAAATAAGTTGTCTGCTCGAAGACAAGCTTGGTCAAAGTCTATAAATAATAAATTATCGTAATAATATAATAACAATATTAATATTGAGATAAATATAAATTGTAAAAATTATAAATAATTTCTGCGAGTTTTGATTCTTCTATTTGGTAATAGGAACTTTTTTTAGTACAGTTTTCATAGGTTTTTGTATGCCCTTTCCATTGATCAAAAGCAATTTTTGAAATAAATAGTATTTGGCCTTCAAAAATAAAAGCCAAAAACAAATTTAATTTTTTTTTTTGGTAAAACGCATATTTTGTCATCTTTTCAGCTTGACTGAAAGTTTCAGATTATGCTTTCAAGAGCTTTGAGGTCAAATAGTCGGAATTTTGATTTTGATTTATAAAAATGAGCAATAAGTGTATGTATTTAGAGGTGGCACAAGCACCATTAAGTTTAACACGTATTTCCCATGAGAAAAAAATACGTTTTTGTAAATTTGATTCGGAATCCTCAATATTAGCTGAATCGTGCTGAAACTTAACATGTCCCTTCACAATCAGCCATAGAATACGAATAAAATATGAATTTTTCAATACCTTCATGACTCCCATTAGTCTGTTTTATAGGGTCCCAAAAAAATCCCGTAGTGACGAAATGGTTATTGCGAGTTTCTGGCGCTAATTATGATTTTTTTTCGATTTTCTTGATGCAAACTGTTTCTGATACAAAAAATACTACCTTATACTGATCATTAGATGTTTACATAAATTGTATGAACAATTTATTATTGTTGTTAGGAATTTTGTCTTAGAATGGTGATAGAAAGTCACGGTTTTTTCAACAAATTTCCACTTTTTGTCCAATTTCTAATGAGCGAGAGATTTTTGTTTTCATTTATTAATGCTGATAAACATAATTGTTTAAACAATTTATTATTATTGTTAATAATATTATCTTTGAATAATGCTAGAAATGGCGTTTTTTCTGAATTAGAGTCAATTAGAGTGAAGTAATAATTAATTCAAGTTAACAAAAGTAATTGTTCATACAATGTATTATTATTTTTGATAATATTCTCTTTGCTTCATGGTAGAAAGTTGCGGGATTTTCAGCAATTTTTAACTATTTGTCTATTTTCCTCTTGGAGTGACTTAATAATTATTCAAGTTGAGCAAAAATGATTGTTTAAACAAATTATTATTATCAATAACTATCTTCATCTATATTAATGCCAGATAATTGCGGTTTTTTCTGAAATTTTTAACTTTTTGCCCACTTTTCACTTAGTGAGGTAATAATTAATGCGAGTTGATAAAAATGGTTGTTTAAACAATTTATTATTGTTTATAACTATCTACTCTTAGATAAGTGCTAGAAAGTTGTGTTTTTTCTGAAATGTTTAACTTTGCTTTGCCATTTCAGTTATGAACAAATAATAAATAAACATTAGAGAAAAAATTATTTGAAACAATCTCTTTCTTTTTCGTAAATATATTTTGCTGGTGGGGGGTTGGAGCTGATATCAAAATATGTTCAATTCCAAATTTTTCTTTTACGCTTTGGAATAAACTTCTTGTTGTAATTTGAAAAAAAACTTCTACAAGTCATTTGCATACCTAGTTCCCCCAACTAGTCCTAATTATTCCATTCATTGTTTTTGTTTCTTGTGTAAGATAGCTTTTTTGTTTAAATTAATTTTTTCAAACATTGGGAAAGGAGCACAAATAATTCACTTATAAAAGAAAAATACTATTTAAAAAATGATTTTTCTTGAGGTTCATTAATTATTTGATCATAACTAACAAGTCAAAGCAAAACTCAAGATTTCAGAAAAAAGCGACTTTCTAGTATTACTGCAAGAGAATATGATTATGAACAATGAAAAATTGTTCAAATAAGCATTTTTGTTAACTGGCATCAATTATTACCTAAATAAGTGAAAAGTGGACAAAAAGTGTAAGAGTTCAGAAAAAACTGCAAATTTTTAGCTTTTATCTAAGAGAAGATAGTTATAAACAATTATAAATTGTTTACACAACTCTGTGATTGTTAACTTGCATTAATTACTACTTTACTCAGTAAAAAGTGGATAAAATGTTGAACGTTTCAGAACAAACCGCAACTATATTGCATTAATAAAGAAGAAGATAGTTATAAACAATAATAATTTATTCAAATAATTATTTTTGCTACATTAAATTCATCATTAACTCACCATATGTGAAAAGTAGACAAATAATGGCAAATTTAATAAAAAAACGCAAATTTCTAGCATTATTCAAATTAAATATTATTAATAATAATAAATTGTTTGAACAGATAATTTTGTTAACTTTAATTAATTATTCAACTCACTCTAAGAAAAAAGTGAACAAAAAGTAGAAAATTTCAGAAAAAACTGCAATTTTCTAGCATTATTTTAAGTGAATATTATTAACAAAAATGATAAATTTTTGAAACAAATTACGTTTGTTAAAATTGATAAGCTATTACCTCTGTCTATTTGAAAATTGGACAAAGAGTGGAAAATTTTGGAAAAAACCGCAACTTTCTGTCTCCATTTTAAGAGAAATTTTAAAAACCGTAATAAATGGTTTAAACAATTTATTTAAATATTTAGTTATCAGTATAAAGTAGTATTTTATGTATTAGAAACAATCTACATGTAAAAACGCAAAAAAATCATAATTAGCACCAAAAACTCGCAAAACCCATCTTTTCCCTTATGGGGTATTCATGGTACTTTATAAAACAGACTTATGGGGGTGATATTTGAAAAGTAATATTGCATTCTTATTCTATGTTTGGTTGTTCATATCTTATCTAGTTCGCTCCCTAGAAATAACGCATTTGTTAATTAAGTTTATTTATAAAAAATAAGCACTTGTCGTCTTGTCAAAGATTGCGCAGCTATGTTAACAATGAGTTTCAGCTAAAGAATTTTTCGCAAATTCCACAAGAAAAACGGCATTCTTAGTTGGAAAATGCCTAAGATGAGAAAAATTCCCTCATAGTATTGTTCATAACAATTACAATAATTGATAGTTAACCAAGCGTATCAGAAAATTTCAAAAATTAGTTGTTAAGAGTTGATTACTCGTTAAAAGAACAATGTTGAAATGTTGATAAATAATTGGCTGTTAATTCCTGGGTGAAAAGTGGAATTTTTTAGTTCATAAATATATGAGGTAATACAAATTTGTTAAAAAAATTGTTCTTGAAAACAAAAAATGTCGGTTGTCATTAAAATATCCCTAATGGTTTATAAATTAGTTAATAACATTTGATTACGTTGGAAGAACCAAGCTAGAGCGTCGGAAAATAGCGCAACAGTGCATTTGTTGATTAGGTTTATTTAAATAGGCATCAATTGTTAGTAACTGACTAAATAAATGATAACTAGGTGTCATTGCCGAGTAATTTTTGGTCGATTTCGTAAGAAAAACTTTATTTATTACATCATAAATAGCTGATGTCGATAATGGCTTATCAAATTTGTTTATAAAATATAAAAAAATTCAATCACTTCCATGTGTTCAATATAAAAACTCTTTTTGTCTATAAATTGTTGAGATTTAGTGCGAATCATGTGACAAATCGCAGCCAATCCCCGTGAAACAATTTTCGTGCAATTATACTTATTTGTAGGTGATTCTATACTAATCCATTTAGATTATTAAAATTTTCCAAATAGGAAAAGAAAACAATGCAGAATATTCAAATGTATCTATAAATTAACTGAATTCAAAATATTCCTTTTTACAAAAATCTGTTGATAAAAAGGAGGAAAAAAAGATTTGCATCATACCTCAATCGAAAAGTCGACTTTCGACGCCTGTGGAGCGGGTCGAAAATCGACTTTTCGATTATCGATATATGATGAAAAATTGTATGCGTAACTCGGGCCGAGGCACCGATTTCACTCGTGTGATATCAGCCCTCGCTTCGCTCGGGCAGCTAACTTCACACTCGTGAAATCGTTGCCTTTCGACCCTCGTCACGCAATATACTATTCTTACACTAAAACTGAGGTAAAAGTATGTAAACTCAATTTAAAGAAATCTTAAATTATTTATAAGCAACCCTGTAGATTGAAAAGAATCATGAGTTTAGTGTCTCTATTCAAAAATTTTTTTGAATTCAGATGGCAATGAAGTTCATTTTATTATCAATAATTTTCGCAAAAAAGCTAGAAAAAGATTCATAATCAAAAAATAAAATTCAAAACAATCTAACTTTTTGGCTCATTAGAGACAAAATAACACAATGAAAAAGAGGGAAAGAAGGGAAAAAGTCAACCAAAAACCAACCTCTCCCTTTTTCCGTCCTTTTTATACTACGAGGGAACCAACATGTTTCGAGGTCAATTTATTTAAACCTCTTCATCAGGGATTATGTATAGGGATAACTAAAGGTATGAGTGATTAATATACCTGTAAAGAAAACATTTGTCCCACTATGGTCGATTTTACACCGAAGAGCGGAAGGTTAATTTCACGCGCGTAGAACTTTTGGTGGGAGATAAACTTTCGCCTCGAGAGCGCGTGACAGCAGGGTTGCCAACTTATGAAATTCTTGTACGCCAGCTGATGGAAACTGTCGGTAACGTAGGTCATCAAAGGTAATGAAGAACCCAAGCCTAAGATTCAGACGGTTTTTCTTAAATTTTAATGATCTAATAATTTTAAAAGTGTTTGTTTGACCAAAAAACTTATTTGATGCTTTCTGATAAAAAGTGGATTCGGATTGATTACTGACTGGATCCGTAAGTACTTTTTTTATATAAATATTCATGGAGGCAACAACATAGAAAATCTTTAAGTTAATTATTATTAATATTACAGTTTCCATATTTTATATGAAGATTAGAATTTATTATCAATCTCTTTTTACAGATTTTGAAAAACGATTAAGGATTTATATTTCCGAATGGCACTTTTTGCCTGCATGCAAAATTTATTAGTTCAGTTAACACTATTTTCCAACTGGATATGAATCTTATGTGGGCCTTCAAAATGACATTCAAGCAAAATAAACATTACCTAAAAGATTTACTGTCCTCTTACCACTCTGAGTATGTATATAAACAAGTACTTACGGCTCCAGTCAGTAATCAATCCGAATCCCCTTTTCAACAGGCAGCACCAAATACATTTTTTGGCACAATAAACACTTTTAAAATAATGAGAAATAATACTATGATGGTAGAGATGACATACTTCAGACCAATAAGTAGAAATTGGATGTTAAAATTTCTTTATTTCTGTCGACGTTTCGAAAACTGTAACGTTTTCCTTATCAGGACTTTGAAGTTCATGGTTCCATTTTTAAAAAATTCATCACATTTTTTATTCAGAGAATTCCATTCCTCATATGAATATTCTTCTAAATACAATACATTTTTTCATTAATAACTTAGTTAATTTAGTGAGACAGTCGGAGCTTCTGTTTCGCTCCATTTTTGCTACGATACATTCAATACAGAGAGTATACCATTATACCATTCTACGCGCGTGGGACTAACCTTCCGCTCTTCGGTGTAAAGGCGACCATTCAGTGTAAAATATAAATTCATTGAGTTTAATGTAAAAACAAAAAATTATTTATTGATAAATTGATTCTTTTTAATGGAATGTAAATTTTTCTATTATTTATTCAAAGAAAATTACTTTAACCAATTAATTATTATATCCCAAACTTTGTTATATCTTGCGAGGTCCTTCTTTAAATTGATAGCTTTGTTACCTTCTCTCTTTATAAATAACATTTCCATAAATTCTCTCTCTTTTTTTCCATGATAAAGTTTAAATTTTCTATAATTTCATCATTATTTTTCTTATAAAAATTACAAAAAATTTTTTTTTTCAACATCCTGTATTTTTTCCTTGAGTAAATCCAAGGTTTCTGTATACGTTTTCGTCTTTATCACATTGGGGAAGACGCTATTTAAAGTTTTTAACAATTATTTAAAAATAAACAATTTAATTGTTAGAATAGAACAAATTTCTAAATATATTATAAAAATTCTTTAAAAAAAAACACTTAAATTACACTTCTATTTGACAAAAATCAAAACATTGAAATGAAAAACGATTACACGATGCGTCATGTATAAAGTCACGACAAATACTGAGGTTTAGTTTAGATTGAAACTCTTAGAATTTGTCAGATTTTCGGAAAACCCATTGGTAAAAGAGAGAACCTGAGATAAGAGAGAGAAGAAGAGACAACACAGAGAAAGAATTAAAAACGAGGAAAATTTTTTTGACATAGTTTCACCCTTCTTATAGAAAAGGGAGTCGAAGTTTACGAACGATGAATTAACATTTAGAAAAGTTTATAATTAACAATTGATAATAGTAATGATTGATAAATTTAAAAAAACTATCATTGTTTATTAATAAAAATTTTTTTAATGATTGAAAAATGTTTAATCAAAAATTATACAATGAAAAATTATATTTTTTTCATGCTCCCCCCCCCCCCCCCCCCCCATATTTAATTTTGATTGAAAAATTAATTTATTTTATTTATAAGTGAATTGTGACGTCTTGACAACATATACATACACTTAAATTCCCTAAGTTTCTCGATTTAATTGTAATCGGATAAGACTACAATTTGGGACGAGCACACAAGTCAAATGAATTGAATACACATAATTCACAATCAAATCAGTTTATTTAGATTAAGTACATAGGTTAATTTTGTGAAGAAGAAAAGATGCGCAGGGGTTCCAAGATGTATACTTCAATTGAATTTGAGAAGGACTGTTATTTATCGCCGACTGTCCGACTGGAAAGAACGGATTTATAAGTATTTTGACAGATAAGAGAGGGCAGATGACAAAGTTTAATGTTTATTAGGACTTACCGAGTTTAGGTTTGTTTCCGTATGTAGAATCTCTTCGGGCTGGTTCCGGATGTGCAGTAGAGGAGGGGGCGAGGGGGGCGATGAGTTCGATTAGGGTAGAAGTAAATCCTAAATGAAAACTGTAACGATGAACTGGTATTCTAGAAGATACTGGTAGAGCACGATTCCGAAAGGGTTGAAACCACCGGTTGACCCGAACCGAACCAAAGGGTTGAAGTCTGGTATCGAAATGACTTCTCAAAAATACGGGTGAAGACTGGCGAATACTAGCGAATGATTGATGAAGAACTCACGTTGAACTGACGATGAATTGACTAAGAACTGCGAACTAACTGAGAACTCGCTGTTGTTCACCTGTTCCAGAGTTTTTATACAGCGTGGTAGGAAGAATCTCCTTGGAGATCCAAGCGTTGCCATGCATTCCACCCTCATTGCAATTAATTTTTATGACTAGCTTGACAAAACATTTGTTGTCCCTTTGGCAAGGCTGAACCAATCCTCGAGAAGACTTTATAGCTTCCTTCCTTTCCAGGTATTGTGGAATTCGTAAGATGCATGATTCCGACCCCCTTGGTAGGTACGAGAGTAGGCTCGTCATAGTGACCGTGCCTTCCCGTGCTTCTCATATGAAGATATCGACTACCCCTGAAGACCAATTCTATTTTGATCAGCGCGTGGACTTTTCTTCCACATTTTTAAATACATGTAACTCGCATATTCAGATAGATAATTATAATATATTGTCGCGGTCACGTGACACCTTCCCCCTTAATTTTTCCAAAGATGATAATTTATTATCATATTTGAAAACTCAGAAAAATCTGTTACCAAAAGTTCATTAACATTACTAAAATTTTAAAAAGTATTACTTCTAAAAGTCTACTTTTGTTTATAAAGTATTATATTTATTATAATTCACACTGACACGCATTGTTTTAAAATTTCTAAGTTAAGCCTGTCATGAGTCCTAGGGTATTAAAACAAGACAATAGTTAGTGTAAAGAAGGTATCACGTTTTACAAAAATGATTCATGCAATTCTAAATATTCCATGCTTATTAAGATGTTCCATATTATTACACTGTTAATATATATATTAGGGCTCTACACGGAAAAAATAAGTCTTGGAACATTTCGTAGATTAGTGCTAGAATTCAGGATGGGCCATCATTTTTATGAAGTCTCGTATACTTTCTATGAAGTGGTAATACATTTTCATCGAAAAATAAAGAAAAGTCATGGAAGTTTTCAAGCGCAATTAACAAACAACAGGCTTGGAATTCTTATAAGACAGTTTTAAAAAAATGTATACAGTCATGAAGTGGCTATAAAATAACTTTATGTTTGCAAAGACTTGAATTGAATAAGTGCGTGATTCAAAAACTAAGAACTCGAATACAAGTCAGAAAAACAGTCCATGACTGTCTGCGAGAATTTTCAGAGGCGCGCTCAGTGGGGCTCAGAGACAAATTGAGGGTCTGGATCGAGAAACTCGCTCAGCGCTTGAGATCGAGTAAAATTATTATCCAAACGTCTGGGTGGACGGAAATTTCAAAAGTCAAAAAGTTATTTTTTCAAAATTATATGCTTGTAGATAATGACGGGACGGAACTTTTTTCTATTTTCGGTTTTCTGATCGGATGATTATTTTTAATAATAAGCCTAATAAACTAAAAAAAA
>CAKNXH010001842.1:80697-99255 GCA_932178445.1 Andricus quercusramuli | reverse complement strand
TGTTCCGGAGAGTTTTTGAGCAGCGGTTCGACGGTAGAAATAAACTTGTCCTAACCCTTAAAAACTTGGGTATATATAGTAGAAAAAGTGATTGGGGATGGAAAAATAGTCCCTTCATGGACCATTTTTGAGAAGATTTATTGCATTCTTGACCCAGATCCTGGAATAGTGCGTAGGTGGGAGGCCACGCGCCGGTGTTTCCAATGCATTTTCTTGAGGGGTTGTCGGCCGCCACATATCATTGTGACGTTTATAGCCTTTTCACCAATTGGGCCATAGTGGATGGGCCTCGCCGTGTTTCTTCGTGGGGCTTCCGATCTTCTGATTGGTCGTGACGTCAATGACCGCGCATGCACATTTGTATGATTTCTTGTTCTTTAGAATTTGACATAGAATCTTATAATATGATTCACAATATAAATATTAAATGTTTATAACAATGATAATTTATAATAATAGATAATGATGAATAATGATAAGAGATACATGGTTTAATTTATAAATCATGCACTACTCGGATATACATATAAAGTGTTAAATGTATCTATGGTCGGTAAGGTAGAGTGCTTATGGTAAAGATAGTTACTGAATATTTATCATAATTGATATTGAATAAATAATTATTATTATAAATAACTGAATATTATGTTTATATAGCGGTTACAGGCCGTGATATTTCAATAATCTATGAGTGTTGTTCAGAGAATATATTCAAAGATTACTTGCTCTTATGGTAATGATAGGTTCTTAATATTTATTATAATTGATATTGATAAATGAATATTATCATAAATAAGTAAATATTATGTTTATATAACGGTGACAGGCCGTGATATTTCAATAATCTATGAGTGTTGTTCAGAGAATATATTCAAAGATTACTTGCTCTTATGGTAATGATAGGTTCTTAATATTTATTATAATTGATATTGATAAATGATTATTATTACAAATAAGTAAATATTATGTAATATATAATGGTCACAGGCCGTGACATAAGTTTAGAATTTTGTTCATCAATAATTTATTGATATGATTTGGTAAATATATCAGTTTTATTGAAATAAATTTATTATAACGTTGCAACTTATAAACAGTGTGTCTCACAAAAAGTGCACAAGGGACAAAAGTTTGATTTTTTGTTGACTTGTTATCAATTTCTTCAATCTGGAATCAAATTCTTTAATTTAAAAAATAATAATAACTCAATTTAACTTTTAAACAGAAATTTTATCATTTGCCGCAGTATGTACTATGTAAATATTTTTTTATACTACATATGAAATTTTCTGAAAAAATTTCCATCACATGGATTTCATTTTTTTCCATAGAATCGAACGGTGCAATTAGTTTTTATGTTATATCTCAAAAATTTGAAAAAATTATTCAAAATATTTTAGTGTAAATGAAGAAAAAACTTATTTTTTACGTAAAATCATCCCTTGGACAAAAAATAATTTTCCGTGAAAAATTATATTATCCAATAAAAAAAAAATTGTTTAAACAATGTGTTTAATTTGTTATACAAAGCCAGTCTTGCAGCAAGTTGTCTAATTCGCAGTCCTCACTAAAATTCTTTTTACGCGGCCACGCAGTTTTCAGCTGTAGCAGGACACCATGATTTTTTACTGTGTTTTCAGCCCGATCGATTAGCCGAGGGGCTTGCGCGGTTAGGAATGAGTTGCGTTAGTCTCGTGTCTAGGATAGGTAGTTCGAATCCCTGCAGCGTGCGTCCGATTTTTCAGAGCGTAAAAAGCGAGCGATTGATATAAGTAATAATTGTGTGTGTTATAATAATATTTAAATAAATATATAAGTTGAAGATAATAATATTATAAATTTAAAAAATAATTTTTTATTTTTTATTAGCATAAATCTCTAGCTTGACAGTCCACGAACCCTCCCTTGACTGTCTTTGAGAATTTAATATTGGAGTGTTGAACGGCTTACAAATTTTTCTGTGATATTTTGTTGATGGAGTCTAGGAGTGCTTCGCTGACTATGCTGGACGCAATTTAAGAAGTCTTTTATTTCTTCAAGCACTATTTGCATGATTTTCCAATACGATATTTTCAAATTGTCAAATGCTTTTAGACCTATCCTAAAGTCACAGACTCGGTCAATGAAAATTTCCAGCACTTTTTTTTCCGTGTACGATTTAGTTGGAACTATCCATACTACTATTATTGATAGTGTCGAAGTATTGTAAGTTTTCTCACGTGAATGATTTTCTTGACGAATTGGTGAAAACATACATGTGTTTCATAAAAGAAATATGGATAATAGTTATTAATAAATTCTTATATTAACTTGAAGACTTGTTCAAACTATTAAAGGCATATTTTATAAAATACAGACGTACAATTCCAACCATTAATTTAAATATAAATAACATTGTATGATATAAATGCGATGACATTAATAGTTGATTGATTTTGATTGAGAAATATAAAGTGATCATCAAGTTCTGAAGTTGTTGTCACCCTAAGGGTTAGTATTAATATGCATAATATTTTGTAAACAAACCTCACCCTTTGATCTCTATACAATAAATTTAAGGAAAATATAAACTAAAATAAGACTAATTTTAAATATATGACTAGCGAAACATGCGAAATTCAGGAGGGAAAAATACACTTGATTATATCACATTATAGAAAGAAAATATGCATACTCTTCTGACATCAGTCACGAACACGTGACTTCCTCCCTCCCTAAGATTGAAATTGGGAATAAAATTCCCAAATTCAAATAATTTTATATATATATTTACTTATTCCAATATGTAAATTTAGTTATTTCAAATTATATTTATTTGGATAGTTTTAATTTTATCACTGATGATAAGCAAGAGTTAGTTTACACATTTTAGTGCTTAAAATTTCAACTAAACTTTCTATGGAAAGAAAATTTCAATAAAAGTACGAGAACAATAGTACAATTCAATGCAACCACTATACAGGGTGACCCAGACTCAAGTGTCCGGACTTATATAGCCGTATAAAAATGAAAAAAATAAATAGAGAATTCCTTTTCCAAAAATCAGTTGAAGTTTTAGTTTTTTATTTATAAAACATTTCAGCTAGACCAATCAGGAGCGCCGTATAAACAGCCGTATGTGCG
Organism: Andricus quercusramuli; assembly: GCA_932178445.1. Classification (NCBI taxonomy): domain Eukaryota; kingdom Metazoa; phylum Arthropoda; class Insecta; order Hymenoptera; family Cynipidae; genus Andricus; species Andricus quercusramuli. The sequence continues at coordinate 96,132 of CAKNXH010001842.1, read as the reverse complement.
TGAACGGGATTCCAACCTAGTGTTCTCCCGTTGCTAACCCCACCTCTGCGCTCACTTCGATAACACTGCGTTGAAATCTGGTTCACGGACACACGGCTGTTTATACGGCGCTCCTGATTGGTCCAGCTTAAATCTTTTATAACTTAAAAACTAAAACTTCAACTGATTTTTGGAAAAGGAATTTTCTATTTATTTTTTTAATATTCATATGGCTATATAAGTCCGGACACTTGAGTCTGGGACACCCTGTATAGGACTAACATTAGAAATATTTCAAGTATCGAAAATGCACGATAATGAAAAAGAAAACATATAGTTGTGGGATATAAACTATATATGTTTATATTTATTTATGTTTATGTTTATTGAAAAAACAAAGGCAAATTCACAAGTGATTAAAGATAGAGAAAATAGATATCAGAGGAGAGAGGTGGGCTGAGCAAAAAACTACCGTGATTTTGAGAACACAAAGAAGGATTATTCGCCTGGCATAAAAACCCACCACTCGGTGAGTGGTGGGAAAAGCCTTCTACAATTCTATCTCTAAATTTAATAAAAACTCACCAACAGTCGATACTCACGTAATCCATACTACATTCCGCAAAACAAATCCCAACGTAAAGGCGATCCGATAGAAAAAGGGACACAAGCGAATAAGATCAGCTCCGACAAAGTATCACATGAAAGGTGGAACAGCCACCCTTGTCGTCGCACAAAATGACACTTAAACACACTCAACACTGATACCACAAAAAACCACCGTTCACGTTGAGCTCTCACGCTCATGTGACGAGAAATTTTGTTAAGAACAAAATTCTGACCTTGCAGCAATTTTCCTAGTCGACCGCGTATGTTTATAAACCTAAAGTTTATAAACATACCTTCCCGAACAATAGGCCCGTCGATAATACAATAAAACCCATACCGCTCGAACCGGAGGACAAAAATCCCCTTCACATATTATACTTTAATTTATATTACAATATAAATATATATTAGATTAGTATATATTAGATTTATTAAACTATTATTATTTATTATTATTAATATAATTTAGATGGAAACACGATGACGAACCGGCGAAACGCACACATTCAATGGACGGATCAACTTAAGAATGACGTGCTAGACTGCTACGATGCCAGTATTATCCCTGTTCGCGGAGGCTTTATGGCGCGTATGCATACTCTGTGGTGCCAGGAACACCCAGAGCTTCAATACGTTTCGCATTAGTCTTTGCGAAATCAAGCCGACTACCTCCGGAAAAATGGATATGTTCGCGGAGCGCTTCCTCAACCGCTGCTTGAACAAGCTGCAGGCGAAGATGAAACGACATTAAGACCAACCGCAGAGAGCAGGCACCTTCTGGAAGATGATCGCAATTTCAGTACAAGGAGGAACATCAACATGCAAGTTCCTCTTAAGCCCCAAGATCTGGCTGAAATGGATGCCTTCCTTCGTGGAGATATCTCACAAGAGTCCGACCTCTGGCCCATTAATTGCTCAGTTTATGGTGCTGCGAGAGCTTTGGCTGATTCAAATCGAAGGCTGAAACCGACGATGTATCAGAAGACCAGAAGACGCTTGCATCAACTGAACAAGAAAATTGGATGGGCAAGACAGAATGCGTCCCGTGTTCAATGTGTGATTGACTACATAACATCTGGTAGACCGTTCACGGAAAGGGTTCGAAAGTTCGCTCAAGAACTAAGGACCTTGAATCACACACTGAACAAGTCAAAGCTGCTGACAATCAAGCAGCATATTGTTGACAAAATAAGGCTGTTATCTGACACAAGGAGGAGGATACAGAAGAGGGAGAGATGGATCAGGGAGAATCAACAGTTTCTTGCTGACCCATCACGCCTCATCAGTGATCCCCCTGTTTTTGTAAAAAATCCACCCAAGGCCAAGGAGGTAGAGACTGTTTGGAGAGAGGTGTACAAGATCCCGAAAACACTAGAGTTGAAAGAAGATACTGACAATATCATCCGCTTGAAGGAGTTTTGCGACAGCCTCATAAAATCTGAGGAGGAGTGCCCATCAGTCACTGCCGAAGAGGCGAAAAAAGCACTTAGAGGCACGAAGAACTTTTCCGGTGCTGGACCAGATTGTATCAAGAACTTTTGGTGGAAGAAGTTTACTTCTATACACCAACATTTGCCCCGCATATTCACCTCATATTTAAAATCGGAGACGCCCATTCCGCAGTGGCTGGTGTTAGGACGAACTATACTCCTACCGAAGAAAGGCAACTTGTCCAGACCAGAGAATTACAGGCCAATAACTTGTTTGAACACACTGTATAAGATCTTTACAGCTGTCCTTAACAACAGGATTGTTCGACGAATTAAGCCTGTATGGCGAGAGATGTACGAACAACGTGGTTCGAAAAAAGGTGTAGCAGGCTGTCGAGAGAACCTGCTAATTGATAGGTGTGTCTGTAAAGACACTGCCGCCCATCAGCGCGTCCTGTCAATGGCCTGATTTGACTACCGGAAAGCTTTCGATTCAACCTCTCATAGACTTATCATCTGTCCGTTAGAAAGCTTGAAGGTACATCCACACATAGTGAGATGCATAGAGAGATTGATGCTTCTTTGGAAAACTAGATTTACCATCTCATCTAGGAATCATCGTCTGACGACGAACAAGGTCACCTTCCACAGGGGCATCTTTCAAGGGGATAGTATGAGCCCTTTGCTTTTTTGCATCACACTTCTGCCTCCATCTCTCGCACTACGAAATTCTCCTGGATACCTCTGTGGCGACACTAATCAGCGTGAGCATAAGGTCACTCATGTATTTTATATGGATAACCTGAAGATCTATGCCGCTGGTAAAAGCAAACTTCAAACTGCTATAAATATCGTCAAGAACTACACAGGAGAGATTGGGATGGACTTTGGTTTGGACAAGTGTGCCAAAATTCATTTGAAGAAAGGAAAGATTACTGGCGTTCCCAAGGACCGGTTTCATCTCCACCTTAGCATACCGCGCCTGCATTTTATGTCAAGAAGTTCCCAGTGATAGGTGCAGAGCCTGCTATGCACACGCTGAGTACCTAGAACACTTACTATCGGGGTGTCCGACCCACGCAGGAACAACGTATATCTATAGACATAATGCGGCCGTAAGAGTACTTTATTACCACCTTTGTCGCTCTTACGGTGTTGGTCGCGACCCTGCCCTGCCGAACGCTCCAAGGGATATAGAGTCAATTGTCCGAAATGAGAAGTGCCAGATTTTCTGGAACTACGATTTTGGGGCAGCAGTCTCCGTTGGGGCAGCACTCTTGGCTCCGTCCGAATACAACATCACTGCAAAGGAGAAAGAAAAAGAAGAGGGGTATCAAGACCTTAAAAGAGAGCTGCAACGACTGTACCCAAAATATTCGGTACGAGTAATTGTCCTTGTGATAGGTGCTCTCGGAGGTGCTAAATTATCACTGGTTCGTAACCTTAAAGCCATACCCGCGTGCCAAAAATATGCCAAGGCACTTGTGAGATGGATGCAGAAAGCTGTCATCCTTGGGTCGCTTCGTGTCCTCAAGACACACGAGGGTTTCGCTGGCCTGTCGTTGTGATTTTGTCGTTCCCTGTCCCTGTCACCACCCATCTCACGGATGTGAGACGCGGCCATAGGTGTATTTTACCGCGGTTCTACTGGGGGCTATTGACATTTTCTTTTTAGATGGCAGTTGCTCTTAGTGGTACCCTGCAGTGGTTGTTTCACTTTTTAAAAAAAAAAAAAATATATATATATATATATATATATATATATATGTTACGCTTTTAAGAATGGTATCAACTTATGAAACGCCAGGAGTTCCATCTGATAGAATCATCAATAGACTTGCATGTTGGTGGCGGAGGTGAGAACGTGGTTAGTGTCAGGTGGTGAGAGAATTTACGGAATTTGTGTGGTAGGTGAGAGTGGAGTGTGAGGGTGGAAGTCGAGGAGGTGAGTGGGGTTGTGTGGGGTGAATTGGGGATTTAAAAAGTGATCTTGAGCGTAGGTGTGAGGAGGGATTTAAGTTAATTGAAAAAGTGAGGTTAGGTTAGCAAGGAATCGGGGGAATCTATGGTCAGGAGTCTTGGGCCTTCGAGGGTCAAGGGTGGTGCTCGAAAGTTTGGGGGGTGTTAAGTGAGAGAAAGGTGTGTCTGCAAGGGCTGTGAGGAATTAAAAAAAAAAAAGAAAAAAAGGAAAAAAAGGGAAATAAAGGGAAAATTTGGCGGCAATAGAGACAGCACTCTGCAGAGACATCTGGCGGTTGCGGAGGTTACTGCATGGACAGGTACCAGTTACCGGCGGCAGAGCGGGAGGTGGGCAGTGAGAGTCCTGGTAGTGAAGTTGACGGGGAGGAAATTTTCCACGTCCCACGACGGCCAATAGTACGTAGCTCGGTGTCTAGTGGCACGTCAGGAAGAGGGAGAAAGCGGGACGGTGGAAGCGAAGGAAGAGAGAAGGCGAGGGAGAGAACGATGAGCGCAAGTGACGGGGAGGATCTCTTGAAGAGGAAGAGAGACGGCCAAGAGAGCCCGGACAAAAGCGTGGTAGAGAGTCCTTTCAAGAAAAGCGTGAAAACAAGTAGGTCAACCCCCCCCCCTCCCTAAAATGGAGGGAAATGTGGAGAAGGAGGCTCTCGGTATGCTGATAAGCGAGATCAGGGGCTGAGGGAGGACATGAGAATTAGAGATGAGAAATGGGAAAAGGAGATGAAAGAGATGAGGGAGAGTGGAGGGGTTAGAGAGAGAAAGGAAAGAAAAAAAAGTTAAAATAAAGCAGATGGAAGAGGAAATTAGGGGGTGGAAGGAAAGGACGGAAAAAAGGCTTGAGAAGATGGAGGGTAGGACGGAAATGGAAGTAGGAGACGGAGGTGGGGGGATCAAGATTAAAGGTATTTGGGAGAGGGTAAAAAATATGATACAAGAGAAAGTGGGAGAGCGTAGGAATGAGAAGGAGGAGATGTCAGATAGGGAAAGGTTAAGGGCCATGGAGTTGAGAATGGAGAGAAAAGAGAAGGCAGACAGGAGGAATAATATTGTTGTAAAAGGGTTGAAGCTAAAGAGTGGGGAAGAAAGAGAGTGTGTGGAAGGGCTGCTACAGAGCATAGGGTGGGTTAAAGGTAGGGTAGAGAAAGTTAAGTTGGACGGGAGAAAGGACAAGGAAGTGGCGGTTGTGGAGAAAGGACAGGGATGTGTAGAGAATGCTGAACGACAGGGCTAGAAGGGAGAGGAGTGAAGGGAGAGCGGTGAAGGTAGGATATCGGAAAATAAAAATAGACGAGAAAATGTGGGTGTGGGATGAGGAGAAAGAGGTGTTGAAGGAAGTGCAGGGGAATTTGTTTCGTAGGCAGTAGGGTGTGGGGGTAATGCAGGATAGAGGAGTAGTGAAGGTGTTGTATTGAAACGTAGCAGGGATAAGGAAGAAGGATGAGGAGTTCTGGAGGTATATACAAGAATTTGATGTTGTGGGACTGGTAGAGACTTGGGTAGAAAGAAAGGAATGGGACAGAATAGAGCTACAGCTGCCAAGGGAGTATAAGTGGAGACTCCGGGAGGCGGTCAGAGTGAAGAAAAAAGGAAGGGCTAGTGGGGGAATTATAACGGGGGTTAGAGATGGATTAGAGGAAGAAGTTCATGGAGAGGTAGAGAGGGTGGCAGTGCAAATGAGGGAAGTAAAAATAGGAGGGGGAGCATGTAAGCTTGTCACAGTGTACAATAAGGATGGGATGGAGAGAATTAAAGAAAGGGTGGAAGAATTGCTAGTCTCGATGGGGGAGAGGGCGACCTGGACGAGGGAGGCGATAGAGAAGTATCAGGAGTAGCTAGGAAATGTTCGCTTTGGAGGAAAGTCGGTGGAAGAGATATGGGAGGATCTGAAAGAGAAGGTGAAAGGGTGTGTAAAAAAAAAGGTATTTAGAAAGAAGAAGAAAGGAATGGTGAAGCTGGAGGGGATAGAGAACGAAGCATGGCTGTTTAGTACACAAGAGGTTAGGGAGAGGCTGAAGGAGGTAGTGAAGAAAGTATGGAGGGGCGAAGGATTCCCACGAGGGTGGAGGGAAGAGTTAATAGTGCCACTGTATAAGAAAGGGGATAGAGATAGGCAGAAAAATTATAGAGGGATTACGCTAATGAATACGGCGTATAAAGTATACGCGATGGTGGTGGCAAAGAGACTGCGGAAGGATGTCGAGGGGAAAGGAATATTGCCGGAGATGCAGGCGAGATTTAGGGCGGGTAGGAGTACTATCGACAATATTCACGTGCTGCAGCACGTGGTGGATAGAGAATTAGCGAAGAAGGGGACGAGGGTGTACGCGTTTTTTGTGGATCTCAAAGGCGCGTTTCCGTCGGTGGATAGGGGGAGGTTTTGGGAGGCAATGGCAGATAGGGGAGTAGAGAGAGGCCTAATTGAAAGGGTAAGGGAGATATACGAAGAGACCAAAGACAAGGTAAGAGGAGGGGAGGGGATTTCGGAGGGATTCTGGATGGATAGGGGGTTAAGGCAAGGTTGTCCACTTAGCACAACGCTTTTTGCGATTTTAATTGCGGATATGGAAAGTAAGCTGGAGGCCGGGGTGGTAGGAGGAGTCAGGATTGGAGGGCTTGGAATTTGGTCACTAGCGTATGCAGATGACATAGTGTTGCTGGCAAGCAGCGAGGAGGCCTTAAAGGAGATGATAAAGAGGTTGAGAAGATACCTGGATAAAAAGGGGTTAGAGCTGAATGCGGAAAAGTCCAAGGTTATGGTGTTCGGAAAAGGAGGGGGAAGGGATAAGGGAAGGGAGTGGAAGTGGAAGGGAAAGGAGGTGCAGGAGGTGAAAGAGTTTGTGTACCTGGGCTTCGTGTTTCGAAGGAATGGGCGAGTGGATGGTCACATAAAAGAGAGAGTGAGGAGGGCAAATGTGGTGATGAGGCAGGTGCGGGGGTTGGGAAAGAAGTTATTCGCAGATGATTTTGGAAGGAGAATGAAATTGTTTGATTCACTAGTAATGAGTGTGCTATTGTATGGGGTAGAGGTGTGGGGGTGGAAGGAAAGTGAAGAGGTAAATAGAACGCAGGAGAGGTATGTGAAGTGGACCCTGGGGTTGGCAAGGAACACGCCTAATTATATTGTCAGGATGGAGACGGGAAAAACGAGTGTAGGAATTCTAGCAGGGAGCCGGGCGTGTAAATATGAGGAGAAATTTGTGGAAGAGGGGGGAAGTAGGCTGGTTAGGGAGTGTTGGTGGGAGAAGGAGAACAGAGAAGGGGGTGGGAATATGGAGGCTGAGAGGGAAAGGTACTTCAGAATGAATGGACTGCGGATGGATGAAGTGAGAAGGATGCACGAGGAAGGAAGGAAGGTTTATGACTTGGTTAAGCAAAATGGCATGGAGAGAGAGAGAAGACAGAAGGGGAAGAGAGAATAAGAGAGTCAAGATTTAACGGGAACTATGTGTGGATTATGCCAAGGGCAAGAGTGCAAGATTTATGTGAGAAAGGAGAGAAAGGAAGTCAGGAGCTTATAGCGAGGATGAGGTGTGGGTGTATGGAGGGTTTCAATAGGTCCTGGCTCTCTCGGGAGAAGAGGATGTGTGAACTGTGTGGAGAGGGGGATGCAAGAGTGGAGCACTGGTTGGAGGAGTGCGTGGAGGTGGAAAGAAGTGAGATAAGCATGGAGGGATTGTTGCATGAAAAGGGGGAAAAAAGGTCAGTGGCATGGGTGAAGGGACTGTTGAGTAAGATGGAGATGAAGAGAAGGAAGGAGGAAGAGGAGTGGAGAAGGAAAGATTGTAAATAGGAGAGAACGTAGATATAAGTAAGATGTAAATATTGTAAATAGTAGATAAGTAATAGGTATTAGCTGCGAAAACAGAGGTTGGCAAGCGAGGCAATGCGAAAAAGTAGGGACATGCGAGCGAGGCGAAGCGAGGAAGGCAAGGCGATAAGAGCGTGCTGATTAGAAATAAGGAATGGATGGATGTTAATTTTTAAGGGCTAGTTTTAAGAAAATAATGTAAAAAAATGGATGTGTAAGCAAGTCAATTTTTTAAGGCCAGCAGGCTGAAAAATAAACGTTTATCTAATCTATCTAGAATCATCAATAAATGAACAATTTAAACGAAGTGCGATGTTTTATCGACCTTGATAAGTATACATTGCATAACTTTTCATATAGAAATCTATCTTGGAATATAAATATTTGGATCAAGTATCATGATTCACTTCTTTTGGATTTCAGAGGAGATTATAGATATCAGAATTATTGGCATTTGATAGGTTATTCAGAATCAAATAGTATGCAATTTCAGTTTTAGTAAAGAAATTTAAAACAAAAATACGCTGTCGTGCACATTCATGCGGTAAAGGAGAATTTGTACGATAGTCGCTACGTATAGGATGAGAATTCGAAATTGGCGTTAGAAATTATCGACCAACATTATATAATTCAGTAATATGTGTAGCAATTATAAATATTACTTAAAAATCAAGCTAGTTTCATAATTTTTAATGCAAACTATAAAATTGGAATATTGTTCTGAAGTGTTATATTATTATACCTTTCGTAATTTTTGAAAATTGTTCTCCGTTAATTTCCCAAATCTTAAATAAGCCATAACTAAAGAAAAATCATTCAAATTAGCAATAGAAATGACGTTCCAATCACTTAGAGGAAACCAAATGCCTGTCAATTTCTCAAAATACAGGCCAGGTGTTTGGATAGCAGGAAGATGTTGGTAGGAATAAAGTGAGAATAGTATTAATCTTGATTCTGAAAGGATTATGAGGAAAGTTAAAAAATTTGGTAGAGTCATTGTGCTCCCCGATCCGTGACCTGAAATAAAACAATTAATATAGTAGAACTGGTTTCAGCACACTCAATATATCAACTCGGGCGATGATCAGATCACAAAGTTGGTCGATTCTTTTTCGATGAATAGGGTCCATTTATCTGTAATATGACAGAATTTGGAAATTCTTTCTTAATTTAAATGTTTTCTGTTATAATTTTTTGTAATTGTTTTAATGTGTGATAATTCAAGACTATTAATATGAACTACTGTTGGAGAATTCTTCATATGAATTTTTACATTTCCCTTTCCAAGGACTTCTAATACTTCAAAAGGGCCTGTATATTGATCTGTAAGTTTTTTAATTTTTTCTCCTTTTAATAAAAAGACATGATCACCCACTCCAAAGTTCTGAGGATTTGCTTTTTTGTCGTAATAGATCTTGGATCTTTCTTTAGCTGAAATTAGATTTTTTCGAGCTAAAGCCCTGACCGCGTGGATATATAGCCATTATAGGTCGGTAATTTTTCAAGTTCTGACGGAGGGTCGCTGGAAGGATGTCTTGCTAATTTCCCAAATACTAATTCATAGGGAGTACAACGCGTGCCCTCATGTATACTGGTATTATGAGAAAAAGTTGCTAATTCCAACCAATCGTCCCATTCGGCATCTTCCTGAACAAACTGTTTCAAATATTCACCCAATACGTGGTGCGATATTTCCAATGATCCGTTAGATTGAGGGCGGTAAGCGGTTGTTCTGAATTGCTTGATTTTGAATCTTCTTGCTGATCTTTTCAGTAAATTACCTAAAAAATTACTTCCCTGGTCAGTTAATACACATCTTGGTGCTCCATATATACAGATAAATCTTTTTATGAAAGCATCAGCTACGGTGCTAGCAACTTGATTAGGCATAGGTACCGCTATACAAAATTTAGTAAAATTATCTTGGATAGTCAGAATGTATTCATTTCCTAACGTAGTTTGGGGTAGAGGGCCCACAACATCCATAGCAATTTTTTCAAAATCTGTGTTCGGTGTATCTGTAATTATCATAGAGTTCTTAGTTTTAACCCTGACTAACTTCTGTGATTGGCATTGCAGACATTACTGAATAAACCTTTGTATATCCAGTTTCATGTTAGCCCAATAATACCTTTGGCGTATTCTGTTATATGTTTTTTTGACACCTTTGTGCCCACCTACTGCTGAAGAGTGAGCCTCTTATAAAATTACTATTTTTTGCTCTTTTGTTGGATACTGAATCATTCCGTTACAAACTATTATCTTTGTATTTGAATTCTTGAATGCTAAAACAAAAGCAACTAGTATTTCCTGCCAAGATACATGATTAATTTGTGCAGCTTTTGCTAGGCTGATTGATCTTAACTTTAGTTTTTCTGCTATTGCTTGTAATGAGTATATGGCTGAGTTAATGTTGTTCAAATTTTCAGAAAGATTACCTTTGTTTTCATCTTCGATTGGAAGGGCAATATGATATTGTTGATCTTTCTTAACTTCTTTCGATACTCCTACATGTAAATTTATAAATTTTGGTATTTCTCCTCGGTTTTGAAGCATTCTGGAACCGCTATCAAGTGGGCTTCGATCAGTTGCTAAAAAATAAGCGTAATTGTCTTTTCTCATAAGTAACTGACCACGACATTCAATTATGTTTCGTCCTAAAATGTTCTGTCCGGCTAAAGTAGTTTCCTCAGGGGGAGGCTCAGGTGGAGGACGACTGATTTCATCCTTACAAATCTCGTCAGCGTCTTTTGTTATTGGTATTTCTATTTGTGTCATCCCTTTAGAATCATCTGAAGGATCTTCAATATCTAAAGTTAATTGGAAGTTTTCGTAAATATCTTGTTCCTTTCCCTCCTCTTCTTCATCTTCTTCTGCATCTTCTTCTTCGTCTTCCTCTTCACTAAAAGAATTAGAATCTGCTGCACTTTCTTCAGTTTAAATATCTTTATTTCTCTGTTTCCGTAATTTGTTAGAAATTGTTTTCTTTTCATTTTCTTTTGATTCAAATTCAGGGTTGGAATCCGAACTATAAATAATTTTGAAATTATTTTCTCTTTCTTTACTCTTCATATTCTTCCTCATCATTGAGGGTCCTTGTTCAGGAAACTTCCTGGGTCTTCCTCTTTTCTTTATCGAGGGAAAATTAACTTTTTGAATTTTCTTCTTTGGTCTTCCCCTTTTCTTCTTCTCTATAAAGGTAGTTTTATCCATTTTATCTCCATTAAAAATAGAACGAGGTATCATTTCAGATTTTTCATTTGGATCATTTTCATTTTGGACTTTTGCACTTACTCTTTCAATTTCATTTTTCGTCTTTAATTTTCCATGACTGACTACTGCACTCCATGTCTGCAATCCGTCTCCTTCATTTTGAGCGGAATTCAAAAGCCGATTATTATTTTTCATTTTATCAAGGATTAAATCTGAACCCTTGTAAGATTTCTCATACTTCAGAGAATTTAACTCTTTAAAATCAGGAGCTTCACATTTCTCCTTACCTTTTCCTTCTATTGCTTCATAATTCATTTCTTCATCACATAGCAGATCCACTGGATTCTGTAATTCACAAACTTCATCCAAGGTTCATTTATTAGTATTAATGTTGCCCTTTTTATTATTTTCTCCGCTAAAATATTCGTTTTCTTCTTCTATAATAGGGTTCCTGGATAAAACCTCAGCATTCACATTTATTCTTCCCGCCTTATAGACAACACCAAAATCATATTCTGCTAGCTTCAGTCTCCATCGGGTTACTTTCGAATAAGGATCTTTGGAATTCTTGAAACAAACCAATGGTTTATGGTTGGTCACAAGGGTAAATTTGTGACCATATAAATAGGGACGAAACTGGGTTACTCCATAAACAATTGCAAGTGCCTCTCTCTCATAGGTATCATATTTCCGTTCAGTATCACTAAGGACTCGTGACCCAAAAGATATTGGCTTATCTTTTCCTATCACACCTTGGGATAATATTGCCCCAATAGCATAACCAGACGCATCAGTTGTAAGAACAAAGGGTTTTGAGAAGTCTGGTCGTATGAGAACAGGTTCCTCACATGATTTGGCTTCTAATGTCTCAAAAGCAATTTGTTGTTTTTCTTCCCAGACGAAGGGTACATCCTTTTTTAGAAGCTGTGTTAATGGACTAGTAATTTTAGAAAAATTTTCAATAAACCTACGATAGTATCCCGCTAAACCTAAAAATTTTTTGATGTTCTTCTGAGTTTTTGGAACGGGAAATTTTTGTACGGCTTGTATCTTCTTAGGATCAGCGCGAACACCGTGTTTATCAATTATGTGTCCTAAATATGATACTTCAGGTCTTAAAAATTCACACTTATCGGGCTGCAACCTTAAATCTCTTCTCTCATGTTCCTCGAGAGTATCAGCGTAAAGCACAATATCGTCTAAATATACAAACAGTTCTGTACCTCGTAATCCGGTTAAAACAAGATCCATAAGTCTTTGAAAAGTGGCCGGTGCATTTTTAAGGCCGAAAGGCATTCGATCAAATTCATAGTGTCCGTAGGGTGTAGAGAAAGCTGTTTTATGGGCATCTTGGGGACTCATTTTAATTTGGTGGAATCCTGAGGCAAGGTCGAATACAGAAAAATACTGGGCTCCTCCCAATTGGTCTAGAACTTCACTTATATTTGGCAAAGGGTAAGAATCGCCAATAGTTTTTTCATTTAACTTCCTAAAATCTAACACCATTCTCCACCGCTTATTTCCCTGCGAGTCAACCTTTTTTGGAACGATCCATACATGTGTATTGTACGGTGATTGTGATGGTTTGATTATACCGTTATCAAGTAACTCATTGACTTGACGGGTTACTTCCTCTTTATGAATCGGAGGAAAACGGTATTGGCGTGAAGCGATGGGAATATTATCTGTTGTAGAGATATGGTGTTCAAGGACATTTGTAGCTTCAAGTTGTTCACCAGGGATATAGAAGCGATCTAGATTATTTAAAATAAGTTTTTCAACATGTCTTGATTCTTGTACTTGTAAATGATCTAATCTAAGTAAACTTTTAAGATGCTTGAACCTGTCTTCACTATCAACATTGTATATAGGAAAAGGTTGATCAACATTGGGGTCTGAGAGCATAAATTCGTCAAAGATTTGATCGGGAGATTTTTCACAAAAAGTATCGTTATTTGAGCCATTGAAATGTGTAGATTGTCCTTCCATTTCCTTAAACTCTTCTAATGTGACTAGTGGTACCGTGATTTCCTTAGACTGCATTAATACATTTGCTATTTTCATGTATGCTTTACCATCATTGTTGGTAACTAAAGGATCACCTTAAAATACACCATTTTCAACTAATAATCTTGGTACATAACCTTCCTTTTTTTCTGGATTTTTTATCTTTACAAAGAAATCTGAAATCGGTCTTGCTGGTATGGTTATAGTTTCGTCGGTTATAAAGGGATAGATTTGACCTTTTACATCAAGTGTTCTGTTTGCATAATTAATTTTAACGTCATTATTTGAAAAAAATTCTAAACCTAGAATTCCATCCTAATCTACAGGTACCTCGTTAGGAATTACATTGAATATGGTTAAGTACCCAAAGACATTGACTTCAATTTGCCCTAAGGTATATACTGGGTGACTATTTATTCCAGTTAATCTGAATACCTCTGCTTTATTTATAGAAAAAATATCCTGAATAGAATGTTTCTTAATTAAATTTGGTCCTGCACCTGTGTCTACCATCATACACACCGGATTTTTCAAACCTCCAATAGTTAAAAGGACAGATGGTACCGAACTTCCTATACTTAGGTTAACTTTTGCTGTTCTAATTTCTGGATCTTTTTCGCTGATTGCAATGGGTGCATTTAATTTTCGGTAGTTGTAACCTCCCTCGTTGCACCCTGATTGAGGGGGGTTCTCGCGTTTCCCTGGTTTGAATATCCTTGTTCTGGTGAATTTTGTTGAGAAAACTGTTGTAAGTTTTCACCATCATCTCTTATTCTTTGAAAACAATTTTTAATAAAATGTCCTGGTCTGTGACAGTACGCACAAGTGTTATCGTTAGGATTGAAATTCCGTTGCGAGGTATCGTAACGTGGTCTATAATTATTTACTTGTCTTCGACCTTGATTCCAATTTCTATTATCTTTTTGTCTTCGACTTTGATTCCAATTTCTATTATGATTATTATTATAATTATTGGCATATTGATTGTACCGTCTTGGTTGCCATTGACCCTGATTATCTCGTTCTTGCCTAGAACCTGTGTAAAATCTATTTTGGGGTGCAGCCGAATACTGTGGACCGCCAGCTGGTCGTAGATATCGAGGGTTTCCCTGAGTTTGAAACGTAGGGTACGGATCTGTAGGGTTCAGTCGTTGACCTCGGTATTGGTTAGGAGGGTTTTCCCGTGTCTGCCCTTGGAAACTACGGATGGGGAAGTTTTGTTGAGTCTGACCTAGAAAATGACAGGTGGGGGCTGCGTGACCCTTCTTCCCACATATTTGACATCTTAAATCTATTTCCTCTTGCACCGTAGCAATTCTCCCTGATTTAAATAACTCTTTATCATTATTACTTGCTTGATTTCCGGTTTCCTGAGAAGTTTTAAATTTTCCGTCTTCCCGCAATGCTTTTGTAGCAGATAACCTTCTTTCTACCTCGATGGCAGCGTCTACTGTTTCCTTAAATGACCTATGTTTTCCCATTCTTGATTCTAATTCCGGTCTTAACCCACGCAAGAAACAATCAGTAATATCTGTCGCTGAACTTTTTTTGAAAGCAGGATCTGTTTGTCCATCATTGCTCATTTTGTGAACATCTAATATTTTATTTCCGATATCGCGGATACGCACTGCGTAAGCAATAACTTTTTCGTTTTCCCATTGATATATTCTATCTAATTCGCCCTGTAACTGATAAACCGTTTTATCTGGCGCATAAACCCTTTTTAATCGATCTATCAAATCTTTAATTTTAGTGTACCATGACCCGGAAATGCACTTTCTAGCCTCACCTGTTAGTTTGCTTCGGATTAATTTGACCAAATTCGGTTCAACAAATTCAGGAAGCATTTCCTTTGCTTCCTTACAGCCTTCAATGAAATGGGTTAAGGGAATATTTTCACAATTGAATATATGGGCACAACTTCTAATGCATCGCGTAATGAAATCATTTGATTATTTGCTACGGTTATTACTTGTGGGTTCGAAATGGTTGCAAAAAATTCCTGTTTCTTTATGTTAGGGTCAGTTGGGTGAATTTGCGGTAAAAGTTGATTTACTGAAGGGTTAGCGTTACTAGGTGGAAGTAAAAATTCTTTTGGAATTTGTGGAGCTAAATTTTTATTTTTGTGTAGGAATCCTAACAGTGTTTTTTTCCTCGTGGTTAAATCCTTATCTATATCGGGCAGTTTTTCTCCTTTAACTTTGTGGTTATTTTCTATATTACCGCGGACTGTCTTATTAAAATGAGATTGGAGTGCAAGTGAAGCGGCACCTATAAGATTTAAATCTCGGATATCTTTCTCTATCATAGTATTCTCAAATTCCGAATTTTCTAAAACTATTGAATTTATTGGATTACCGTCCACGGTGTGCCTGAACCAACTTTTAATGCAAGGTCATATCACATCCA
>CAKNXH010001842.1:10059-80297 GCA_932178445.1 Andricus quercusramuli | reverse complement strand
GATGTGATATGACCTTGCATTAAAAGTTGGTTTAGGCACACCGTGCGTCATCGAGGAACATAGTTTCACTTAATTGATCGTGATGAATAGGATTACTTGAACTAATTATCACACTTTTATCTTGATTTCCCGCAGAATGAACTGGAAGTGTGTTACTAAATTGAGATGTTTGCTTATTGATTTTTGAAGATTCGAGATTGGAAACACTTGAAATATTTGTATCGAAAGGACTTTCACCTATAGTGTAATGTTTGAGTAAACGTTTGAGGTAATGTTTGAGAGAAATTTCGTTGAATTTTATTGGTTCGAGTTTTTCTTATTGAGTCAGTTATTGCGTTATTTTCCCTCACTTCTCTGGCAATATCTGGATTCGCTTGTGTTTGACTACGTGTAATTCTAACGTTATTTGGGTCGATTTTTTCACTAGGTTTACCCGGCTTGTCTGACTTTATTTGAATTAACTATGAGTGTCATAAAACATGTATGGGCGTATACCCATGTCAATCACGATTTCAATTTATTTTACACAAGAGGATTTGCAAAATATTCCAATATCAGAGAAAATGTTTAGAAAGTATACATAGGAATATGGGGAAGAATATTATTTGCCCTAAATAATTGGCAGAAAAATATGAGTCCTTCTCTTATCTGTTTTTTTTTACTAGATTTTATATTTAAAGGGGTATAAGTCCCTTGTTTATTAATTCATTTTAAAAAAGCAAAAATTCTTATTCATTTAATCACTTTTATGTCTGGACTGATTTTCTTGTAAATATGTGAAATTCAATGACTTGTGCTTTTATTTCCCGGCCGATGCACCAAAAATAAATGTATGTGACGTCTTGACAACATATACATACACTTTAATTCCCTAAGTTTCTCGATTTAATTGTAATCGGATAAGACTACAATTTGGGACAAGCACACAAGTCAAATGAATTGAATACACATAATTCACAATCAAATCAGTTTATTCAGATTAAGTACATAGGTTAATTTTGTGGAGAAGAAAAGATGCGCAGGGGTTCCAAGATGGATACTTCAATTGAATTTGAGAAGGACTGTTATTTATCTCCGACTGACCGACTGGAAAGAACGGATTTATAAGTGTTTTGACAGATAAGAGAGGGCAGATGACAAAGATTAATGTTTATTAGGACTTACCGAGTTCATATTTATTATATATGGCATTTTCCTCAGATAACCTTTGGTTATACATAGGTAACGAGGGTATAAAGACTTATTTTTGATAAGTATCTGGGTGATATATAAATCCTATTTGCAACATTATCTTTAGATAAGTGCCAGAAATACATTTGCAAGTATTAATTGTAACATAATTACATGTGTGTTTATCCACAGTTTTTTAAACAATATTATAAATATAAAAACCTGAAAACATGTAAAAAAAAAAAATTTTTCAAATTTTTTCTGATTCAAAATGATAAAAACCTGATAAGTTATCAAAATCCTGAAAAATTGAGGTTAGTTCCAAAACCTTATTTTTGATAATAATCTGGACACGTTCTAAGACTTGTTCATAATACATCCTATTAGTAAATCGTTGTTTGATTAAGTATACAGAATGATACAAACATTAGTATTGTAAAATATAAAACACACCATGAAAAAGTGAATTTTTATTTCTGATTTTTCTGAAAATAGATCATAGTGCCCATATCTAAAATTTGTAGGTGATTGTATACCAATCCATTTAGATTATTAAAATTTTCCAAATAGAAAAAGAAAACAATCCAGAATATTCAAATGTATCTATAAATTAACTAAATTTAAAATACTCCTTTTTACAAAAATATTTTGATAAAAAGGAAGAAAAAAAGATTTCTTGCAATAAAATTGAGGTAAAAGTATGTAAACCCAATTTAAAGAAATGTTAAATCCCGAAAGGGAAATGGCTTAATGGTATAATAATAATAATAAATTATTCATAAGCAACCCTGTAGATTGGAAAGAATCATGAGTTTAGTGTCTCTATTCAAAAAATTTTTTGAATTCAGATGGAAATGAAGTTCATTTTATCATGAATAATTTTTGCAAAAAAGCTAGAAAAAGATTCATAATGAAAAAATAAAATTCAAATCAATCTAACTTTTCGGCTCATTAGAGAACAAATAACATAATGAAAAAAGAGGGGAAAAAGGGAAAAAAGTCAACCAAAAACCAACCTCTCACTTTTTCCTTTTTCCGTCCTTTTTATACTACGAGGAAAACCAACATGTTTTTAGGTAATTTAAACCTCCTCATCAGGGATTATGTATAGGGATAACTAAAGGTATGATCAATTAATATACCTGCAAAGAAAACATTTGTCCAACATTAAGTGTAAAATATAAATTCATTCAGTTTAATGTGAAAACAAAAAATTATTTATTGAGAAATTGATTAATTTTAATGGAATGTAAATTTTTCTATTATTCATTCAAAGAAAATTACTTTAACCAATTAATTATTCTATCCCAATTGATAGCTTTGTTACCTTCTCTCTTTATAAATAACATTTCCATAAATTCTCCCTTTTTTTGATTTTTTTTCAAGATGAAGTTTAAATTTTGTATAATTTCATCATTATTTTTCTTATAAAAATTACAAAAAAATGTTTTTTTCAACTCCCTGTATTTTTTCCTTGAGTAAATCCAAGGTTCCTGTATACGTTTTCGTCCTTATCACATTGGGGAAGACACTATTTAAAGTTTTTAAAAATTATTTGAAAATAAACAATTCAATTATTACAAGAGAACAAATTTCTAAAGATCTTATGAAAATTCTTTTTAAAAAAACACTTAAATTACACTTCTATTTGACAAAAACCAAAACATTGAAATGAAAAACGATTACGATCTGAATTCAAAAAAATTATTCTTAGTTCAGTTTTCCAATTCCACGCAATGGGAACCCAATTATTTCTAGGGCCCCATGGTATTGATAATTCAGTTGCAAAATATTATGCATTAGAAATGAAATTAATTTTTTTGATAATTATCACTAATTTTTTAAAAATATAATAATATAATAAATAAATATAATAAATATAACGGCAACGGCCATACCACGCTGGAAACACCAGTTCCCGTTAGATCACTGAAGTTAAGCAGTGTTGGGCGCGGTTAGTACTTGGATGGGTGACCGTTCGAGAATTATACTACTGCGTTGCTGTTGGCGGTCGTGGGTGTGGTGAGCCCACACTTGTAGTTATTTACTACAAGAAACTATCCACCTAGAAACACTACCCGAATCGGGTAGTGTCACGCCTACCCCTATAGGCTCGCCGAAAGGGAAACGGCTTAATGGTATAATATAATTTTCCGATCTAACTTTTCAGGCATCAATTCAGCATTGATGTACTTCAGGAATATACATTTGTTTGTTCAAAATTAAAAATTTCATTTTTGAGAACGTTTTTTGACTCTTCTGAAAAATAGTTAATATTGCGCTTGAGCTAATGGATAAGTCCATCAATTTTGTTTATTCTCGATCGTCCAGACGCGAACGATATACGAAAATATCAGCGTAGCCAAAAACGAATCAAGAGTTCGGTTGGAGTTGAACCAAATCGAAATATGTGTGCGGGCAAAAACGAGTTAAATCTTTAACTCGGTTTTGCTCGTAGCGCTTGGCCGAATTCGATCTTTCGCTGAGAAATAAGCAACCCGCTTTTGCTCCGACTCTTTTTTCAGTCCGCTTTTGCTATCAGCCCCTCATTTATTAAAAATATATATTTAACTATTCCATTAAGTTTGGAAAAATTGATAACTTGAGAACTTGAGAAATAATTTTTCGCACGAAAGTCCTCACCGCGCTCCAGTAGCTCAGATATATGGGTTTTAGGACTTACTATCTGTGTCAACAATCCTGGCCCCTCTACAAATCATTGAATACCTTAATAAAAAAAAATCGCTTAAAAAAAGGAAAAACATCTTTTCAATCCTCATTTCATTGCAAATAAGTGCAATATCATTTCATCGCGATGCGTCCATAACTTTTCATGCAAATTTGCAGTTGAGGTAAAAAAACGTGGTTAAAAGCACATTTTGTAACTTGGTCAACTTTCGATCGCTGTATTTCGTCGAAAACTGCATGAATTCTTTCGCAAAAATTTGAGTCGTTACCTTGAAGTTTTATTTATGAGAACGTTTTCAAAAATTCGAAAATATTTATAACTTTGGTGTCGGCAGTGAATAAAAGCGAAGGATGCTAACTCAGCTTCTATTCAAGGTGGAAGGCTCTAGTGAGGCTGGAAATTTAAAAAAAATCGACTAATTCAATAGTTGGTTTTTAAAAACAGTTAATTACATCAATAATACGCTTTCGCATATTATTTTTGTTTTGTTTTTTTTTTCTACAGTAGTCGACCACAATTGAAGGGACGGCTTGAAGAATGGGACGTGCGCTCGATCGCCCCTGAACGTTATGCAATCTCCCGACATTTCCCGCTTATCCCATTCGCCCGTGTTTACATTTAAAAAACAGTTACAAATCGTTGATTCTCAGAGAACTTCCAATGAGAAAATTGTTCCGTAGGGATTAAAAGATAAATCTGCGCAAGCATCATATTATTTCGTTTTGTATATCACAAGATATCTTTGAGGTAAGTTTGTGAAATTTTCAACATTTTTGATACACAATCTTTGCAGTAACGGCAATTTTTTGATCAGCTATCGAACGCACGTCCCATTCTTTGATCCGTTCGCACAGTGGGCTCAGAGACCACCAACAGTGGCAAAAAGTCAACTTCACAGTTATTAATGAAAGAATTATTTTTCATAATATAGATGAATTGAAGAAACTTTTCACCAAATTTTATGATATTTTAACCAGTCCTCTTAATTCTAGAGCGTTATGAATTAAAGAAATGTTTCTTTTTTTTGTTACAGTTTTTTGAAGAAAGTCGGTGAAATACTCGTTCATAATGTTACGAACCAAAATGTTACAATTATTGCTGCTTATTAGAGAGGTCATGAATAATTACGGTATAGAAAAGAAATCCAAATTTTAGCTCGGTTTTGAATCCACTCACTTTGTACTCATGCATTTAAGGAATTCGCAGCAATAGACAATTTTTGAATCAAAAGTTCCCCGAGGTTACACCTGGTATCTAATGTTTTATAGAGCTTTTAGGTTCATTATGTTGTTTACTATCAGGTTGTTTGCCACCGTCTGCCACCATTGACATTTGACGAAAATATTAGTGAATGAAGTTGAGCGTGCACAGTGGGCTGAGAGACCACCGAAAGTGGCCAAAAGTCAAATTTTTGTTTGGATTCATATGAAACTCGGTATAAGGGGGTTTTTGAGGTCGCTGATTTCGAATTTGACGTCCAAATTAATAAATTCAAAATGGCGGATCCAATATGGCGTCTGAAATTTCTAAATTTTTACTTATTTATATGAAACTTGGTGTAAGAAGGTTTCTGAGGTGGCTAATTTCGAATTTGAAATCAAATTCATACATCAAAAATGGCGGAAACAATATGGCGCCTAAAATTTCTAAATTTTACATATTCATATGAAACTGGGTATGCGGGGGTTTCTGATGTCGCTGCTTTGGAATTTGACGTCAAAATTCAGAAATTAAAAATGGTGGATCCAATATGGCTCCTGATATTTCTAAATTTTTATTTAGACGACCTCGAATTAACTGACGAAAAAGAGTTTGATGTGGACGGAGATATTTAATGAGAGGCAAGAGGACTCATTTCAAAGTCTGATACAAATATGTAAAAATAGAAATACAAATAAAAAAAAATTCGAAATTTTAGGCGCCATATTGGATCCGCCATTTCGAACTTGAGAATTTAGACGTCAAATTCGAAATCAGCAACCTCAGAAACCTCCTTACACCAAGTTTCAAATAAATAAGTAAAAATTTGGAAATTTCAAGCGCCACATTGGAGCCGCCATTTTGAAATCATGAATTTTGATGTCAAATTCGAAATCAGCGACCTCAGAACCCCCCTCATACCCAGTTTCATATTAATATGCAAAATTTTAGAAATTTCGTGAGCCATATTGGATCCCCCATTTTGAATTAATGAATCTTTATGTCAAATTCGAAATCAGCGACCTCGGAAACCTCCTTACAGCAAGTTTCATATAAATGAGTAAAAATTTAGAAATTTCAGGCGCCATATTGGATCCGCCATTTAGAATTTATTAATTTTGATGTGAAATTCGAAATCAGCAACCTGAAAAACCCCCTTATGGGTAATTGTCAAATTGTAGGCAAATTTCAGCACCTACAGTGGCAATCATATTATTATTAGGAATTAAATATTTCATAACAGAAATTGATCTGATCACATGTAACTATTTTAAATCGAAAAGGGGCAGTTATGAAAATAAGAAATAATAATGAATCCATGGGCACGCGCATATAATCAGTCGTACGCTGTTCTATTGTACCGTACGGTAATGATGCGAGAAAAATGTTGAAGTTTAACCTTTTTTATTGTTTATAAAAAAATAACAAATTTTAATTGTCAAAAGTCACCTACTTATGAAAAAAAAACACCACCAAGCAAGTAACGGAATTGTTTTGATAAATTTTTTTCACTCCGAAAATGGTTTTTAACGCACGTACGGTAATGACGTTTTTGTTGTCAAGATGCACTTTTCAGTTTTAATATCGGATTCACAGAAAAGAGAGTTAATATTTTAAGCTCAATCTTATAAAAACTTGTATTAAACAATACGCCTAATATTTTTTTATTTATTACTCAACTGCAACTACAATATTTTACTAGAAAAACAGACGTACGGTAATGACTTTTAAAATGGAAAAAATTGAGGGACAGACATCAAGGCTTTTAAAATATTATTTATTTGAATTAAAAAAATGTGCATACATTAAATTTATGTTCATGTGAAATTTACAAACTTGATACGTTAAGCGTTTTTCAGGTTACTGTCTAAAAAAACGGAAAAAATCAGTTTATCCTTGTGCAAAGTGAGGTTGGGACGCCGTACGGTAATGACGTTTCGGGTGTTCTTATATTAAATTAAGGTAAATAGGAACAGAAATGAAAAAAAGGAACTGCCCATTCTGTAGAGGATGATAATAAATGCTTATCAAAATTTAAAAAAAATCGGCACGAGCTTCTAAGTTAATGTTATATTACTGGGACTTCAAGTTTGCCTTCAATTTGACAATTACCCTTATACCAAGTTTCATATAAATCCAAACAAATTTGACTTTTGGCCACGTTCGGTGGTCTCCTAGCCCACTGTGGCGTTCCTTCAATTGTAATCAATACGTTGAAGGGTTTGCCGACCACTATTGTCAAAGTCGGTTGACCCACACGGCACATTCAACCAGATGTACGAAAATCGAAGAAAAAAAGGCCACTTTAGGAGGCAAAGGATCAAGCAGGACATCGATACCCTGGAACCCGCCGATAGTATCATCGATTTCTATTGTGTCTCTAGTCCAAAAAAAAAGGAAAACCATAATGGATGATAGCGTGTTATTGATGTAATTAACAGTTTTTAAAAACCAATCATTGAATTTGTTGATTTTTTTGAAAATTTCAAGGCTCAGTAAAGCCTTCCAGCTTGATTAGAACCTGAGTTAGCATCCTTCGCTTTTATTCACTGCCGACACCAAAGCTATAAATATTTTTGAATTTTTCGAAAATGTACTTCGACGAAATACAGCGGTCGAAAGTTGACCAAGTTACAAAAGGTGCTTTCAACCACTGTTGTTTATCTTCACTGTAAATTTGCATTAAAAGTTATGGACGCATCGCGATGAAATGATATTGTACTTATTCGTAATAAAATGAAGATTGACAAGATGTTTTACCTTTTTTTCAAGCGATTTTCTTTATAGAGTTATTAAATGATTCGTAGGGGGGCCAGGATTTTTGAAAAAGATAGTAGGTAGAGATAAAACCGGTGTCGTGTGCGGTTAAGGTTCGTGTCTTCGCACTTGCGGATAATTTCAGACGATGTTACGTGCGTTTGCTTCAAGATTTAAATTATGTAATTACTATACAGGGTGTCCACGCCAGGGCTTACCGAAAATTATGCAACCCGTGTTACACGCCAATGCTATTCTTATGGACGTGTATAGAGGGTTGCATACTTTTTGGTAACCCCTGGCGTGGACACCCTGTATATGGGGTAAAATTTCCCAAGTGTCCCCGCCTAAAATTTTATTGTTGCCTATCTCATTCAAAATCCACCAGATTGTAGTGCTAGTCGTCCTCTTCAAATCCTGTGAAGGGGGTGCACCTAGTACAACGGGTTGTCAAGATACAGGGGCCCGAATTTTCGACGATTCACCCCGACTGCTAACTTTCAATTCTACATTATTTCTGATATAGTTATCCAATTTTACTTTTTCATGAGGGTTTTGAAAAGGTATTTCAACATGGTTCACAACGAAAATAATCAGTAAACGATAAAAAAAAATTATTTCAACTTGATTTTTCATTTTAAAAAACATTTTTGAGATTTTCTCCTAATGCGGCATTTTTGATATTTTTTCATTAGGCTAGAAAAAAGCTTGATTTTTTCTCTTGAAAAGCACCCCAAAATGAAAATAGGATGGATAAGTATGGGTTGAATTATAGAAAACCATAAGAGAGCGGGTTCCCCGCGCCAACTAGCCACGGCGCTACTAGGCGTGCTGTAGTGACTCGGTGATTCTAATAATTGATGAAAATGATGTTTCTGCTTACGTGTCACAAAAATTCCGTTTTATTCTGACTTTTTGATAGTCTCAGAATCGGATTTTGATTGCTGATGCTCTATGTTAATAGGCTAAAATAAACTTGCCTGAAACGGTAATATTTTTCATCTCCGAAGAAAATCACCCCGACACTGCTGAAAACTTTAAAACTCGATTTGGTTCTGCAAAGACAGTGCCAGGCACACAAAAATACCATTTCTTTGTACCTTCATCAGAATCGACTCTAATTTTGAAAAAGTATTCGTCATCTCCACAATATGGCATTTCCCCGAAGAGGGAGATCGCAAAGAGATCGCGAAGAGAGGAGCAAAGTGAACGTTAAATTGAATAAATAGTACATTGTGTTACAAGTGCGTGAAGTGGAATGTCTTCTAGCACATGTCACACACGATATTTTTTGCAAAAAATGCATGAAAATGCAATGAGAAACACGATATGGTGGTCGGCGGTGCGGGGGGCGGGGGGTCCAGGGTGCAGCCCTCGTGGGGGTGCAGGGGGCGAAGCCCCCGCTGGGGGGTTCGGGGGGCAAAGCTCCCTGACTGAACAAAAAACCACCAAATATTAAACTAAAAAAAAACTAAAAACTTTTTTTTAATTAAACTAAATCAAACTAAAAAAGAAACTAAAAAAAAACATTGAGTATAACGTGCCCACAGTGTTGAGTGTGCTAGACTTTTCAAGAGTTCATCAAAATATGCAACGAGCACGTTTTCAATTAAGAGGTTATTTCACTTGTTCAACACCTATATTCATATCGACTGGTCGGATGTTTGACAGCTTTTTATGAACGTAATGAAAACAAATTCAGTCAGTTGAGTTGCCCGGGCAACGCCGCGTAATTGTTTTACATGCCGTGTGAATATTAATTCCCGAACTAAAGACAAGCGCTCGTAAATGATTCAATGCGGGAATATTCCCGCACGCTACTCTCACAGTAGAGAAAATCTGGAATTTTCCGTACGCTTTATGGACACGGAATGTGGCCATTTTCATGCATGTGTTGCAAAAAAATAATTTTTTAAATAACACTGTGAGAGCAAGGGGACTCACATCAAAAAGCACCCCAAAACGTGAGAGGCAAGGGGAATCACATAAAAAAAGTAACCCGAAATATGAATGGCAAGGAGACCTTGACATGTAACAGATGAGCAGAACCATCCGCCAAAATCGTTTATTATTTTCTTATTAACTACCGTTTTCCCACAATGGAACGATTTTGAAAATTTAATTGAGAAAATATCTAAATCGTTCTCCAGCTATATAAAAGTAAGAGTAAAATAAAATATCTGTTACACGTTAACAGAAAAATAATTTGCAGCAAGTATTAGGGCAACTGAGATACTACAGCACGCCTAGTAGCGCCATGGCTAGTTGGCGCGGGGCACCCGCTCTCTTATGACCTTCTATAACTCAACCAATACTTTCCATCCCATTTTCATTTTGGGATGTTTTTCAAGAGAGAAAATGAAGCTTTTTTTCTAGCCTAATTAAAAAAATATCAAAAATGCCGCATTGGGAGAAAATCTCAAAAATGTTTTTTAAAATGAAAAATCAAGGTGAAATAATTTTTTTATCGTTTGATGATTATTTTTATTGTAAACCTTGTTAAAATACCTTTTTAAAACCCTGACGAAAAAGTAAAAGTGGATAACTCTATCAGGAGTTATGTACAATTGAATGTTAGCAGTCGGGGTGAATCGTCGAAAATTGAGGCCTCTGTATCTTGACAACCCGTTGTACTAGGTGCAACCCCTTCACAGATTTTAAAGAGGTCCACTAGCACTACAATCTGGCGGAGTTTGAATGAGATCGGATTATACATATAAAATATAATGTAAGCATCAATTAAATAATTAAATAGTGAAAAACTACCTTTTTTTCTTTTGAAGAAATTTCTTTGATAGCCGCATGTTTCGCGTATAAACTTTGTTTTCTCTTTGCTGGAGGGAGGGGGTGGCTGGAGAGCACAAGAAATAAGAGGCGCCAAATGCTGTTGAGATCACTGGTTTATTTGATCCACCACAATACACCACACTGCACCACACATTCGTACCGGTTGACCACACGTCTCGTTCGCTGTCACACGATGAGAGAGTGCACTGAGTAACTACACTATGTGGCTATCGCGTAGCCACATACGCGCCGACATACGTCCGTTCGGGGCGACGTGGGAAGAGTAACTGGGGGAAGTAGGTGCGCAACAGTCCTTCAACAGGCCCTCAAGGGCGCCCTTTCTTGGAGACGAGCATCAGCGACTGAAGTCGCTGATGTCGTCGCTTCGCGTTTAATAACACTCGCTCATTTATTCTGACTTGACGGTCATGAGAGGCACCGACTGGTGCGTGGGCTCCATGCCGCTTAGCAACCCCGGCTTATGCCGTGCTAAACTCATTTGTCATTTGTTTGAAGAAGCAAGATACGAAATCAATGCAATAGAAATTGATAGAAACTAGAATGTTGGTCTCACTAGTCTCATGAAAAATTATGTATCTCTAAATCCTGGACAAAGTGGGATGATGGTCGTGGGGGTTAAGGCGTAGGCTTTGAACCCACTCCGTCGGCCTGCGGGTTCGATTCCCACCTCGCACTCTGGAAGATCTTCGGTGGCCCATGCGTTGAACACTTGCCTAGCAAGGGAGTTGTTCATCTCCGGAGAGTCGTGGGACCGGTACCTCTAGAGAAAAAGGTTCTCTAAGTACTTAAGGCTGTTGCTCTTGGTGGTTCGGAACCCACCTTAAACTGTAGGTCCCCCTCCCACCACCAAGTATGTGTGCGGGAGGTGTGTGAAGGAATAGGGAAGAGATACAAGAACAATGTAAACCCTGAGGGGAGACATTAGAAGCTTCCATTCCAGAAGTTGCAAGTCGATTAATGTCAATTACAATCTTTAACCTTGTGTCTAGGAGTAGTATTCGTATGATTCAGTTTCGCATTAGAGTAACGGGCGCGATCTAACCGCAAGGATTAAACCAGGGATGTCCAACGCGAGAGCAAAAGAGTCCAAATCTGTCAGTTCGTGATCCCCTCTCTTACCACCTTCGTTGGGAACATGTGGGGAGCGCGGTGTGCAGAGGGGTCGAGTCTCCTCGGCTGCTGGGCGGATGAAGCCGAACGGCCCCGAAAGACGCTGAAAGCGAACAGCTGCGTTAACACTGCGTGCTCAAGGCGCGAGTATAACGAAACGAGAAGAGGAGAACTCTCGGTAAGGCGCTCGGAGAAGGGGAAGAAACGGGAGGAAAGGAGAAGCGTCAGAACCTCTCGTTGGCCATCCCTGGATTAAACCATTTAACAAGGGTGTCGAAAATGGTGCGCTTAGTCGAACGATGCGAGTGAATCTCCGGGGAGTCAGATGAACCCAATCACTCTGCGGATCCCAACAAACGCCGAGCTCGTTGTTGATGCCATCGCTGCAAAGTTGAAGTCGGGTCGAGCGAAGACGGTCTTGTTCTGGTAAATCTTCTAGCAGCTCCGGTGGATTGACGATCCATTTGCGGAGACGAAGTCCGCCGATAAGGTGTTCCTGAAGCCGCTTCGCTTCTCGAAGGTCATTGCATCGTTCACCGGAGTCTGCCGATGCATCAGGCAGGATTCGGCTCCGCAATCACGTTTGTGTCGTCTCCATCGAATTAGTACGTGGCTTGAATTGATTTGCAATTTGGGCCCAGGGAAGCGTGTCATTGAGACTGTAGCCGGTAGACGTAGGTGTTGATGCGTTAAAGATTACTTCCAGGCGGCGATTACGATCTCCCCGTTGCCATGATCCATGATGTGGTGTGTAGTAAGTGGAGCGAGCTTGCGCGCGCAGCTCGGTCCGCAGGAACAAAGGGCAAGCGTCGGCTCGATGGTAGAAGATCGACAGCTCGCAAATGGCGGAACCGTGGGTCGGCGAGATTCAGTCCTTGCCATTGGTCGTCGTCCTTGGAACTGTTGAGCAGGCAATGATTGCTGAAGAAAATCTGTCGCGACAAGTGCCTCTGAGGACTAATTTACTGAGATCTCTGCTGAGGCATCGGGGGACCAGTCATCAGTTGTTCTTGTTGTGACGCGAAAGGCTGTTGCTGAGTCGTCAGCTGAATCTGAGTGATCTGGGAGTTAATCTGTTGAGGCGACGCCCTCAGCGTCTGCTGCTGAATTTGATATTGATTCCGAAGAGCGAAATTCTGCGAATGCTGCTGCTGTCTTATCCGGACATTAATCCTTTGGTTGACATACCGATTCGCCTGTTGGTTGATCTGGTCAGACTGTTGATTTGGTCGATTAGTCTGTTGATTCATCTGCTCTGCAGCTCCTGCATCTGACTCTGCAGGGGGCTCTTCATCTGCATGATACTATCAGCCGAAGGCCCAGTTGCAAAACCTCCAATTGTCGTCCAAGCTTTTCGAGAATGAAAGCGCTGTGTCAGCGCCCATTGGCTCTCCGATGTTGTCAATAAACGGGCATGTGGTATGCCTGACTGTTGAGGGGTTGCTGAATGACTTGTACTGCCTGTGGCTGAGCAGCCATCGTTATAGTTGTTGTTCCACCCTGTGTGGATCCGACGTTGTGTAGTCCATGGGCCGGCTGCTATTGTTCTTGGGCTGACTGCTGCTGAACCTGCGTCGATGCTCGTAGACTTGAGTGCGGGCGTTGACGGAAGCACTCTCGATGTCTGCGTAGAAGTTGCTCCCTCGTGGTCCGCATCTGGAAGCTGATGGGTGAGTCCTATACGATTCTCCTTGAACGCCGGTGCCTAGGTGTCCAATCAGCTGCGGGCTTGTCCAGGATTGTTGCGGCCCATCGTCGCTAAACGTCACTCAGCTCGACGATTGATGGAGCATTGGCAGTGGGGTCGAATGCCGCCCGCCAAATGCGCCACAATCAATGAACAAGGGAAGAAAAGGCTGGGGCGTATGTGCAACACGTGTGTGCTTGCATAGAAATATAAAAATGGTGAATGTAAGAGGCTAATTAACAAAGACAGTGATAAGAGGATTTTCAAAGAATGTGGTGAGGAGGAAACGCTGTTTGACAAGTGAAAAGAAATTTGTTTAGATGGTTGGCTCATGTTGAGAGAATGAAGGGAGAACGACTCACGAAACATGTGTATTCAAGCAAAGTGAATGGCAGCGTATCCAGAGGCAGATCGCAGAAAGGATGGTGGAAATAAGTAAATGAGACTCTACGTCGACAAGATATAAGAAGCCATAGAAACACAAGAGCTTGCCTGAGAAGACGTATGGATTTCGAAGAGGCGGAAGTTATATGCCAGAATAAGGATGTGTGGAGAGAAATGATTACGAACTGTGTGACGAAAAGTTTTAGTTGTGTAATTGACGCCTGAAACGAATGATCTTGGATACTAATGTGGCCTCGTGAAGAGCTTTGCTTATTGAACGTGATTGCAGTAAAGGTTGTCAATCTTACTATGGAATGATCAGTCAGTTTGTGTATTTCTGTGTGAACTGTGAGGCATGATGATTTGAAGCTCTTCGTTTGAAGTTATTGATAGCGAGATTGATCAGCAATTGCGAGTAACACCGTTTCTAATTTTATTATAATAATAAAAATGGTGAATGACCAACACAGAAATAATATATGACTATGAATGAGGCCCGAAATATGGTATACTGAATCGAAATTATACATCTACATAAACTTGTCCATAAAGAATAAAATGTGTAATAATACAACAATCTACAATATGCATATACCTCCATAACACTTGTAATGTATATAGAACACACATATCCCACAATAAATGTATCGATAGTAGCACTATAATTTCTTTAAGAAAGAAAGAGATAGAGGCATGCATGGGAGGATTTTCGACCGAAACCAAACCAAAGAAAGAAGATCCAATTATGAATATGAATAGATACATGATATGTCAAGCATAGAAATGAACATCCACATAAAGCTATCCATGAAATGACAGTATATAATGAGATACCAATATACAACCTATATGACGTCTATATATGCACACATGCCCCTACAATATACACATGCCCCTTGGTAAATATCTAAATAGTAGAGGTATAATTTCTTCAAGAAGGAAGGAGATATATGTATGCGTATGAGAATTCGCGACCACGTGTGATCGAGGGAGTGAGAGTTCAAGCAGAGGAAGAGTGTAGAAGATTGGGTGAATTATAAAAGCTGCAGAAATCATGTAGTCGCATTAATAAGAAAACCAAAGGGAATCCAAGATATAGATCAACTGAACACAAAATTAACCAGAGAGGAATGTGGAAAATAGTCCAAGAGTTTGTGACAGGACAGTCTAAAACATTATAGATCAGGTGACATTCGTAGATGCTGAACAGAAGATTGAGTAAGAGATTGCCGAAAATTCACGGGATACCGCAAAGAAAGTGCTCAAGAAATTATTGAATCAATGTGTAACAGTAATTCTGCGAACTTAAATTTAACAGGTTATGAAATGAATGGTTTGAACAAAGAACCACAGCAGCTCTTGATGAAATAATAAGTAAGATGGCAGATAAGGAAGGGAGGTAGTGAAATATCTGCAACGCGTTTTGCGTGCGTAGAAGTATAGAAACAGCGAATTATCAATAAACAAGTAATATGTAACTACGATTATGACCATGAACATGATATATCGAATAGAAAATGAATATCCACATAAAATGTCCATAAAAATAAAAGATATATAATATAACAAGATACAATATGCATACACATGCATAACACATATAATATATATAGAACACACATATACAATAATAACATATCCATATAAATATCCAAATAGTAAAATTACAATTTTTTCAAGAAGGAAAGAGATAGTGGTATGCGGAGGAGAGTTCTCGACCGTGAGTGGGAGATTGCTCGAGAGACAGAGAGAGAGACAGATTATGCGTGGGAGACTTCTCGACCGCGTGGGGGAGATTGCTCGACCAGATTTATTGCGAAGTGTGTATCGTCTTTGACCTCTGAGGAAAGGAGAAATAGTGGGTGAGTGAGACAGAATGTGCGTGGGAGGCTTCTCGACCGCGTGGGGGAGATTGCTCGACCAGATTTGTTGCTAGTGAATTATTTGTGACGCGTGTGCGTGCGTGCGTAGGCGAGTTCTCGACCGTGAGTGGGAGATTGCTCGAGAGAGAGAGAGAGAGAGAGCGAGAGGCATGTATAGGAGGACTCCCGACCGTGTGTGATCGACAACCTCAACCTCCTCTCCCACCCGCTCACACGTCCATTGTTCGTCATGAAGATGCGTGTAATTGCACTTACATGACGACGACTGCCGTCGACTTACGCTTGATGGATCCTGGTTTCCGCTTCCACTGTCGGCTAGCCGAGCTGCTCAGGCGGCAGCGCGTCGGGCTTGTAGTCGGAAAGCTGCGGGCTCGACTCTCGCTGACGACACCCGATGACTCCTGGTCTCGGCCTCCCTTGACGCCACGATCACCTCCCTGTCGTAGCTGCATCCGGCTCGAAGGACCAATGTTTTCTCTTTGCTGGAGGGAGGGGCTGGCTGGAGAGCACAAGAAATAAGAGGCGCCAAATGTTGTTGAGATTACTGGTTTATTTGATCCACCACACTACACCACACTGCACCACACATTCGTACCGGTTGACCACACGTCTCGTTGGCTGTCACACGATGAGAGAGTGCACTGAGTAACTACACTATGTGGCTATCGCGTAGTCAAATACGCGCCGACATACGTCCGTTCGGGGAAACGTGGGAAGAGTAACTGGTGGAAGTAGGTGCGCAACAGTCCCTCAACAGGCCCTCAAGGGCGCCCTCTCTTGGAGACGACCCGAAACCAAACAACTTAAAGCGAACCAATACTTTTTAATGAGAAGTAAACACATTCGCGACCGCTGCTTGGAGTTGAGCGTGAATGAATTAAATGCGACCCAATAGTTTTGAATGCTAAGCATGCAGGTTGAAGTCTCGCTTTCAGCGTGGTAAAGCTTAATGCGAATCAATACTTTTCAAACCTTTTCTCCGCATCAGAAAGCAGAATTGAAACGCATTCAAAATGCTAATACTCAACAAATCCTTCGACATTCCGGCCTGCCCTCCTCAGCAGGGGCTCTGTGGGGGGTGTTTCTTATTTCCCTAGCTTTTCGTGGGACAAACAATGTTACACAACAAAAATAAATTGCAAAACACAAACAATGAGGGATTCGGTTCGGGTTCCTCTCCCAAACCACCGCCAAAAGTGGGAGGCTCCGTAAGGGACAACCCACCAGAGGCGGTGCGAAACAGTGATGATGGTGGAGACAAAAATGTCGAAGCCGTAGGAGTGCAACTAACGGAACTCTCCGTAAAGAAGAGGAACCGTTGTGGTGCACAAAGGAAGAGAGACCGTAATGCACGGCTCAACTCCTCAGGCTTATTCTATAGGCAAGAGGAAGAAGGGCTCCGGAGAAACTCCCCCAAACAGGGAGTTGAAACGGCAGAAGGCCCTGGTAACACAGGGTCTTACATTCGCACAGATAGCCAACAACGCCCTGGTGAGGGTTGTCGTTGCGTCGGGTTATCCTGATAACTGTCTGACTCTTGAGGACTTGGACAGTTTGAGGGATGAAATCTCAAAAGGGATTTACGCGTTACCTCGCGAGGGACGCGCCCCCAGATTCAACGACATCTTCCTCAGGTCGGGAGCCATCGTTGTAGAAGTCGCTGACGTCTGGTCCCGAGACTGGATTGTCGAGAAAACCCCAACGTTCAGACTAAAAGAAGGTCTGAACTTGGAAGACAAGGGGACGGAGTGTCTGCAAAGGTACCGCAGAGCGTCCGTAATGATTCCCGGTAACCCCGAGAGTCCGGTGACCGTTCTGGGGCGCCTGAGTTTTCAGAACCCATCCCTACGAACTGATTCGTGGAAGGTATATTCCGACGGGCAGGAATCCAGGCCGAAGGGGAGAGGCTGGCTTCTGGTTGTTGGACTTTCTGAATCCTCGATCAGAGCCCTGGCGGCTCTAGATTACCGTCACTATCTAGGGGCGAGTGGGGTTACCTTTCGGGTGACCCAACTGGGATCCGCAGGGGTCCCAGAAGCGTCCGGAGATGCCCCGAAATAGCCTCTTAATGGCTGAGACGGGAATCTCCATTACGGAGATTAATTTGCACCACAGCAAAGGCGCCTCGGCGGTTCTCGCCAGACGCATGTCTGTGGTGCAGACAGGGCTCGCCCTAATCCAAGAACCCTGGTTACACAGGGAAAGGATTTGTGGCTTGTCAGGATGTGGCTCCATATACAAGAGACCACACGAAAAAACGCCAAGGGCATGCATAGCCGTCAAGGGTATGGATGCGATCACCATTATTAAGGTGAGACTCAGGGGCAGTAGCGGAGAAAGACTAGAGGTATTTATTGCCTCGGCTTATTTCCCTGGTGATGCCGGGGGACCTCCGCCTGCCAGAGAGGTGGAGGCTCTAATTCGGTATTGTCAGGAGAATAAGATTCCTCTTCTGTTGGGCTATGATGCTAACTCTCACCACACGGTGTGGGGAAGCACAAACATCAATGACAGAGGGAGAGATTTAATTGAATATATAGCAGGCACAGAGCTGGAGATTCTGAATCGGGGTGATACTCCTACATTCCAGACCAAAAACAGGAGTGAGGTTCTCGATTTGACTCTATGTTCAGGTGCACTGAGGAGCAGGGTAGTTGATTGGAAAGTCTCCGATGAGGAGTCTCTTTTGGATCACAAACACATAGTGATCCGATTAACCCTAGGAAAACCGGTGGTTTCTAATATCAGAAATCCCAGAAATACACTTTGGGACTCATATAAAGAGGAACTCGAAGGGAGGCTTGCGGAATTCCCCACAAGCTATGGTACCATTGATGAGTTGGAGCACGCCGCGGATTTTCCGCGAAGGGCTCTGACAACATCATATGAGAATAATTGCCCCACAAGCACTCTCAAGTCTAGGAAGGAAGCAGAATGGTGGAACACCCACCTGGAGAGACTCCGTAGAAAGACAAGAATGTTTTGCAATAGGGCGAATAGAACTAAATTGCCTTCGGACTGGGACATCTATAAGAGGGCCCAGTGCGAATACAATAAAAATATAAGGAAATAAAAGCAGGAAGATTGGAGGGGCTTCTGCGAGGAATCGAAAAACATTCCGGAAACAGCGAAGCTCCACAAGATCCTAGCGAAAAATCCGGAAGGTCGCCTCGGGCTTATAAGGCTCGATAATGGTGAGTTTGCCGAGGATGAAGAAACAACGCTGAATCACCTGATGGAAGTTCACTTCCCGGGTTTTCAGCGAATCGGAACCGACCTAGATGAGGAAGACCGGGGCCAGGGGGTGGAGAGGGCCGACTGGAGTTTCGCCGCTAAGGTCGCTGATTACAAAAAGGTGGAATGGGCCGTAGGGTCCTTTTGCCCCTTTAAATCACCAGGGGCGGATGGTATTTATCCAGCGCTTTTACAAAAAGGCATGGATTTGGTCGTCCCTCCTCTGACGAAATTATTTAGGGCAAGTATAGCCCTTAAACACGTGCCATCGGCATGGAAGGATGGCAGAGTGGCCTTCATACCCAAACCTGAGAGGGAGGGTTACACTGCTGCCAAAGATTTCCGACCTATCAACCTAATGTCCTTCATTCTGAAGACGCTAGAGAGGCTGGTCGAGAGATACATTAGGGATGAGGTGCTTTTGGCCTCCCCGCTGCATAGAGGGCAGCATGCTTTCCAGGCAGGCTGCTCGGTAGAAACTGCGCTTCATGCTGTTGTAGCAAAATTGGAGCAGAAGTTGGAACAAAAGGAGTACGCTGTGGGCGTTTTCTTGGATATAGAGGGTGCCTTCAGCAATACTCCTCCAGACGTCATCTGTCGAGAGGCTCGGAGATGTAGCGTGCCAGTTCAGCTAGTATGCTGGATAGGAAGTATGCTACGCCGAAGAAGACTCGAAACCAGATGGGGTGAAGGCCTAGTAAGGGGGATAGCTCCGCGGGGGTGCCCACAGGGGGGTGTCCTGTCACCCCTCCTGTGATGCATTGTAGTGGACGGCCTCCTTCGAAGGCTAAATGAAGAAGGGTACTATACCCAAGGATATGCGGACGACTTTGTAATCCTAGTTAGGGGGGCTCATCTGGAAACACTGATGGGTCTTATAAGTTCGGCGCTGCGCATCGTAGAGCTCTGGTGCGATAGCACAGGGCTCTCGGTAAATCCGGAAAAGAACAACCTGGTCATTTTCACGAGGAATTATAAAGTTCCGAAAGCTGACGCTCCTGTATTTTGTGGTGGGAAGCTGACGTTTTCAGACTCGGTTAAATATCTAGGAGTAATCCTGGATAGCAAGCTGAGCTGGGCGAAGCACCTGGAGACCCAATGCAGGAAATTTGTCATGACATTTTGGATGTGCAGGAGAGCCTTTGGGTTGACGTGGGGGTTAGGGCCTAAAATGCTTGCATGGCTCTACTCTGCTGTCTTAAAACCCAGGCTCCTACATGCGGCCGTGGTCTGGTGGCCACGAGCGGAATATAAAACAATGGAGGACATTCTGCGAAGATTACAAACGCTAGCATTTAGGGGTTTGACTGGAGCAATGAGGACTGCGCCTACAGCGGCGATAGGATTCATGCTCTGTGAGGAACCCCTACATGTTGCGATAACCGCCAGAGCGGCTCATGCGATGGGCCGCCTGACAAGAGCAAATAGATGGACTCCGGGGACTAAACACACTAAACTCCCGAGTGATATCAGTACACTGCCGATTCTACAGATGAGGCAAGATAAAATAACAAAACGCTTGAACTTTGCCAGAGCTTTCCGCGTCTGTATCCCAAGTAAGGATCTGTGGAAAGAAAACGGGAACCCGCTCCTCCGGGGGGAAATCTGGTATACGGGTGGTTCCAGGGGAGAGTGAGGGTCAGGAGCAGAAATTTATGACAGTAAGAGAGGGAAAGGGATCACACTTGGGCGACATGCTACTGTCTTTCAAGCGGAGGTCCTGGCCGTCCTTCGCTGTGCTGAAATACTAATAGAGGAAGACGCTGCTGGCAGACAGATCACGATCTGTTCGGACACCCAAGCGACACTAACTGCAATCGGGAAACCAGACATAACATCAGAACTGGTTTGGGAATGCAAAAAGGCATTAAAGCAACTTGCAGAAAAAAACAAAGTTGCTCTTATATGGGTCCCTGGCCACACAGGGATCACGGGCAACGAAAAGGCGGACCAGTTGGCAAAGCGCGGCGCATTGGGCGAATTTGTAGGACCGGAACCGGTACTGGGAATAACGTCTTGCAGTGCCGGGATGGCTATTAAAAACTGGATCCGAAAAAAACACAGGGAATACTGGGAACAAACCAAGGGTTGTCGTCAGGCGAAATCCATCCTGGGGTATACCTATAGGATGGACAGAGCCAGGGAAATCCTGAGTTAACCCAAGAAAGACATGAGGACAGTGGTACGGACCCTGACAGGGCACAATCACTTGAACTATCATATGCACAAAATGGGGTATAGCCCCACGACAGAGTGCAGGAGGTGCGGCAGGGATGACGAAACATCCCTGCATGTATTATGCCAGTGCCCGGCATTAGCTAGGCTCAGGCAACAGACCCTCGGTGTCCATTTTATGGAAACAGAGGAAATCGAAACGCGATCGGTGGTCGACATACTAGGCTTCGTCAAGAGGTCTGGGGTCAACTGCTGAGAGTGAAGAAGTAAGGGTGTGGCACAATAGGCTTTATAGCTTGAGCGCCAGGGGAGTTCTCTAATGGATTTTCCGCCCGTATTAAACCTAACCTAACCTAACTTAAGAAACTTTTTAAATAATTGCAGTCTCTGATATATTAATATACTTGGTTTATCTTTCAAGAACATTTTCCTCATCCTGCCAAAAGTTACTTTCGTATAAACATAATGGATTTCACTGTTAACAACTTCATAAAATGGCTGGGTATTACCTACGTCAAAGTACAGATGACACATACTTGCCAACCTGCCAAATGTTAGAATGTCAGAACAGAAAATTCTTGTATGCGTTTTTAAAACATTAGCCTCAATATTTTTTTAATATAGGTTTATTATTTTAAATCTAGGCAGAAAACCATTTTGCCGCAAATAGCACAAGAACAATACTTCCTAAATGTAAGTATAAAAGTGAAAACGTTTTTAATGGTCCTGTTTTTCTCAAACGTCAGTTGAAACGTGTTACTGAGAATCAGTGCGAAGTGTCAAAAACACATTTCATCTACATTTCATCAATACGTCAATATATAACAGAGTAGTCATAGATATGAAGTGATGATTATGACACATTTCATTATATTATTTATTGGATACCCCTTTCGATTCTCTAAACACGCGGATCATTTGTGTTGGACACCTTCCCCTTGACTTTTTTTTCGTTAGATTTCTTTCTGAAAACGAAATAAAATAGAACGAAATTTTTGTTTAAGAAAAATGATGGTAAATTCACATAATTAAATTTTTCTTCTAAAAATTAAGTGAATTTCGAAGCAATATTCAACATGTGTCGAAAAACAAGATAAAAATGCGAAACTTTTGTTCTTTTTTTGAGAATGAAATTGGAAGATATTTAATTTTTCCTTGGAAAGTAAGATACATTAGATTGAAATAAACTCTCAATTTTGTGATACCAAAAACTTGTAAAACTGGGAGTTCGTCTGTACTTGTGAAAATAAAGAAATATTTTAAGAAAGGCTAACTGCAATTCAGATGCATGAAAAAGTTTCTTTCTTTTCTGAACTTTGAGGATATTATTGTTATTATTATTATTATTTTTCATTTACTTTTTAGTTAAAAATTGTTAAAAAGTTATTTCAACATCATTTCATCGTACTTTGATGCTCACGAGAAGCAACAATGCATCGACTGTGGAAATTTCCGTATACACATGAATATATCTTATGGAGATTGCATAGTGGCTTTGGAGCAAATTCAAGAAATTGAAGTTGAAACCAGAAAATATTACCCATTTATACTACAAGAAACAACGTTCGCTGTTTTCCAGGAAGTCACACCTTGCATCAACCGGTATCTTCTAGAACAGAATATTATGCTGTTCCAATGTACAAAGGATGTTATCATTAAAACCATTGCTGAAGGTGTTTGATGTAATGTGAAATCACCTTGTGTGAAAAGTGTCAAATCTTATATACAAAAAAATTATGTTAGTTTGAAGAATAAGGCAATGAAAAAACTGATATTCACTAATCTCATGCGATTTGAAAGTCTGTTTCTTGAAATTATTACTTTCCACAATCAGAATGCGTGCAAAGAAGTGATTGAGAAATTAGCAGAACTCAGATGTGTGAATGGTACCTTTATACATTGAAAATTTTATGTGTCAGTAAGAAAATCTGAATGAAAATATATAATTTAAAAACAAATTAGCCTTTTTTCATTTACTAGATTAAGGGTAGGTAGATGTGTAAGTAAAAAGATACATATGTATGAAAATAATCAACTGTCATAAATTGGGAGAATCGTCTTAAAAACCTTGATTGATACATGTTTGAATAGTAGAAAGAGTTGTTGAAAGAACAAAATAATTTCAATGAAAATGTGAAGACCGGAGGAATAGAGTTCTTGAAACACTGATACACTAATGCTTCGAAGCCATCCAATGAAACTTTGGATGACTCCTAACGAGTTTTTAGAAAACAGTATAGCCAAGTTATAGCAACAGTATAGCTATATTGTTATTCACATAGACTCACGCTTAAGTTATATTTATTTTTACAGATACACATGAACCTATGAAAAATCGAAACAAATTTTTCGGCGGGATTCGAACTACCTAACGCCTATCGAACGCAGCTTATCTCTAATAACTAGACCCACAGCTAACTTGACACATTGCATATTTTACACAAATCTCAGTGAAGAGCCAAATTTAAATCCGCGCTCATTTGTTCATTGCCGGTGACCGAGACTCCATTCAG
Source organism: Andricus quercusramuli (assembly GCA_932178445.1). Classification (NCBI taxonomy): domain Eukaryota; kingdom Metazoa; phylum Arthropoda; class Insecta; order Hymenoptera; family Cynipidae; genus Andricus; species Andricus quercusramuli. Next base: position 56,687 of record CAKNXH010001842.1, on the reverse strand, counting down.
ACTTATACATATACCACTTCACCTGAGCGTCACTGCGTGTTAATACAAGCATACAATGTGACTGTACATTGTGAATATATAGATATGTAGAAGACAGTCAACAAATTCTTCGACAACTTATAAATCAGTTATTCGTTTCTGTGCTAGAGTTATTGTATTCCAAATCTTGTGGAATCTGGAGGACTTTTTATGAAAAATTGAATGCTCGTCTAGAACTTTGTCGAAATCTGCTGAATACAAATTCGAAAACTGATGTTCCTAGATTGTCTTCCAATAATTCGATGACTTTTTTCACTTTTTCGATGAAGTCTGCGGTTCTTTAATCAAAATGATACGAGAGTGTAAACAAAAAGTGGCCTATCCTAGAATGGTTGACTAGTCAAATAAAGTTTCGACAACTTATTTTTTCCGTGTATAAACTAGAGTTTTCTATCCAACTATTGTGAGAATCATCAAAACCTAGCCATTTTACAAACAGCTTATTTCCACGTTTTTTCAGTACCTTTTCCACAAGATAAATGTCTGGATTTCTAACTCTGCCAAGTTCTTCTTCATAAAAACTACCTGCAATAGTTTTATCTTGATAATCTCATACAAGATTTATAACCGCATATTGGCTCCTGTTTTAGAGGCAGGCCGGCAATTGGTAATCCCCAGTAACATAAGTTTTGGTGGACCTGACGTTACAGCTTGAATCCACCATACGCCAAATCACTGCTTAATCTGGACATGATTTCGACTCGCAAAACAAATCTCGCGCATACAGGTAATGGTTGGAGTACAATCTAAACATGAATAATACAAACAATAAAGTAGTCTCGGAATGTACTGAAACTTTGACGAAAAGCATGCACACGGGAAACGTAAAGAGTTTGAGTTTCGGGCTATGAATGGAGACTGGGTGTTTGGAATGCTAGAGGAGTGAATGATCCGAAGGGGATTTAGCAGCGTTATAAAACGGATTTCCAGTTTCCGGCCACACGGTTGAATATTTTGGTCTGATATTTTGCATACCTCATCTACATAATATTCTCTTTCCCGGTTAAGAGCCGGTTTTTTGAAAAAATGTTTATATTTAAAATGATAAACAAAAAGAAAAGACCAATGGAGAAAAAATGCAGTGACGCTCAGTACTAGCTGAGTGTGTATTTTCGAGGCCTGAACCTCAACCCTTCTCAAAGCTGAGAGCTCGGCTACGAGGAAGACGCCCCGTCGCGCGGGTGGAGACACTCGAGCGCGTCGAATCAACCGAAACGAATCGCCCTCTCATTGTTATGAGATGCAGGCCGGTTCAAAAAACTGAAATTACGAAAACATCGCGTGATTGAATTTTAATTAGCATACATAATTTATTCATATAATTCTAAGAAATTGAAAAAAAGATTCATGAAAATCGGTTAATATTTGCAGTAATATTTTTATCGTTCGCATTTTTGTCGTTCGAAAGGTCTACAGCCTTCAATTTTGCCTCAGTCTGCAATCAGTTTTTTTTAAATTGAAGAGCGCTAAATTTCCAAGAGCACCTCAGTCCGAAATTCTTGCATTTTCATTTGCTTATGTATTATATGTTTACTCGAAGTATGAGAAAATCGAGATTTTTCACAAAATCATTCTTTATTCTTCAATAGCGGTTCGCATGTAATGAAAATCATCTTAAATCGACGCGAGACAACGAAAATAGGTTAAAATGTCGAGCGATTTGAAGAGCAAAAATATCATTACTGCACTTGATTTTCGATTCTTTCTGCACAATTGCACGCAAATAATCTTAAACATATGATCGCACGCTCAAACGCTTTGAAAAGTCGCCCCCGCCGGCGGAACCGAACCTTACCTAAGTACCTAAAACCTGTCCTAAAACCTCCATCTAGCGATTCTAGCGCACGCGTTAGTGAAGTGAGCTACGGAAACGCTTAGATTTTTATACAAACTCTGGGTCAAACGGTTTCTCCCACAAAACAAGTGGCCACCTAAGAAATTATAATAAATGTTTACTTAGAATTTGTAAACACATTTCTCTCACACATTTTTTCAATAAAAATTACAATATTGTTGAACACCTATGAATCTTGATATTAAAATATGATATATAACTATATCCTAGTTTTATTATTATTATATCCGAAATTGAAAAAGCGCAAACTCCACAATTTCCCAAAAAATTGTGTGTAATGTTTTATGGAAATTATTACTGACAATCACTCACACATTCTTTCAATAAAAATTACAATATTGTTGAACACCCACGAATGTTGACATTTAACATTGAATATATAAGATTAAATATCGATTAAATAAATTTTACAATCATATAAGAAAACATACTGTACATATATATATATATATATATATATATACATATAGTTAAAAGTTTGTCATAAGGACAACCGCAGGATTTCGCCGTGAGCGGGTGCTAATCTAGAAAAAAATTGCACCCGCTCCCAGCTAAATCGCGGTAAAATTTCAGCTGTAACTACGTCTCGCGACCGTGAGATGGGTGGTTACAGTCTGCGCGAACTCATTACGATGATCCGGCGAAAGTCTCGTGCACCCTGAGGACACGGAGCCACCCAAGGACGACCGCCTTCTGCATTCTCCCTGCAAGTACCTCAGCATTTTGATGACACGCAGGGATGCTTTTCAGGCTATTAACAAGTGAAACCTTGGCACCTCCAAGAGCGCCAATGATCAGGACGATTAGCTTAACAGAATATTCCGGGTATAACCGTCGCAACTCCCTTATAAGGTCTTTATACCTTTCTTTCTTTTCTTTCTCCTTCGCTGTGACGTTTTTGTCCGCTGGTGCCGAAAATTCGATAACGAACATAGTTCGTTTCTCGAAGTCAAGAAGAACCATGTCAGGCCTCGAGTGCGCAACAGAAACAATTGTCGAGAATATGAAGTTCCAATATATGCGGCACTTCTCATTCTCGACAACTGACTCTATTTCTCTAGGGGCGTTCAGCGGAGAGGTATTTGGGCTAATGCCGTAAGAGTGACAGACATGGTAATAAAGCACTCTCAGTGCCGCATTGTGCCTTTGGATGTAGGTTGTTCCCGCATGAGCTGGAAAACTAGATAGTATGTGTCCTAGATGCTCGGGGTGTTCATGACACGTTCTGCAGCTATCATCGGGAATATCTTGGCTCAAAATGTGGCGACGGTATGCTAGAGTGGAAATGACACCATCTTGACATGCCAAAATGAAGCCCTCTGTGCCCGAATTCAATCCGGGTGATCTAAGGAAAGCAAACGTCAGCTCATACGACATCGACAGATCTTCCACATTTTTGTGGAAGATGCCGTGCATGTTCTTGTCGAGAAGCTCTTCGCAGAAGTTTTTCTCCTGTGCTTTCTTAATCCGGGCCTTCAGGAGTGAGTATTCAAAATGGATAAGATTTGATGCATTTCGCTCACCCCTGATATTGAAGTCAAGGCCGAGTGTTTCAGCAGCCTCTTCTGCTGCGTCCATTTGCGACAATATGTGCTGTACCCAGAATAATCCTGTTGTGAAGACATCCAAGATTCAGTATTTCACGACCACCTTGACGGCGTGAGATGTAAAGTCGTGGAACAGAAGACTTAAGGTGCATGCTTTTGTTCATGTGCATGACCTTTCGGGACCCGATATCGAGGGATCTCAGCTCGTCCTTCGTCCATGGAACTACTCCAAATGAATAGAGTACTACTGGGACGGCAAGCATGTTCGTTGCAGATACTTTGTTCCTCGCCGACAGTTCGGAAGACCATATCTGTCGGAGGAGACGTTTGTATCTGCATCGGAGAGTATCCTTTATAGATGTTACGTCCTGAATGCGGCTTTGTGGCACGCCCAGGTATGTATAGGTCTCTCCAGCGCAAATGTGTCGTATAGCGCTTCTGTCAACGAGTTCAGGATCTTCGGGGATGCCGTTAAGTTTTCCTTTCTTCAAATTAACCTTGGCGCATTTCTCTAACCCGAACTCCATTCCAATCTCTTGAGTGTACTCTGTGACAATTTTTAGAGCTAGATGTAGTTTCTCTTGATTTCTAGCATAGAGCTTAAGATCATCCATGTAAAATACATGAGTTACCTTATGCTTTCGATTTCCAGATTTGCCGCAGAGGTACCCTTCGGAATGGCGAAGTGCGAGAGATAGTGGCAATAATGTGAGGCAAAAGAGGAGATGGCTCATGGTATCGCCCTGAAACACACCTCTCTGAAAGGTGATGCTGTTAGTGATCACACGATATTTTCCAGATAAGATGGTAAATCTGGTTTTCCAAAGCGGCATTAATCTCTCTATGCATCTCACGATGTGTGGATGAACCTTTAAGCTTTCCAACAGACAGATGATAAGTCTATGGGAGGTTGAATCAAAAGCTTTTCGGTAATCTATCCAGGCCATCGATAGAGATCGTTGATAGGATGCTGCATCTTTACAGACACATCTATCGATGAGCAGGTTCTCCCGACATCCTGCTACGCCTTTCTTCCAGCCACATTGTTCATACATCTCTCGCCACACAGGTTCAATTGTCCGAAGAATCCTATCATTTAGGATGGCTGTGAAGATCTTATACAGTGTGTTCAGACAAGTTATTGGCCTGTAATTCTTAGGGTCAGCTAAGTTGCCCGTCTTAGGCAGGAGCACTGTGCGCCCTTCCACCAACCACTCCGGAATAGGCTCTTCCGACTTCAGATATGAGGTGAAAATTCGGGCCAGATGCTGGTGGGTAGAAGGAAACTTCTTCCACCAGAAGGTCTTGATACCATCTGGTCCCGAAGCGGGAAAGTTCTTCATGCCTCTTAATACGTTTTTCACCTCCTCAGTAGTGATAGGTGGGCATTCTTCCTCAGGTGTTATGAGGGCATTGCACAGCTCCTTGAAGCTATTTATGTTCTTTGAGTCTTCTTGAAGTGGATGCTGGACCTCGTAGACTTCTCTCCAAAATGCTTCGACCTCCTCTGGTTTGGGCGGATGGTCGACAGTAATTGGAGGGTCTTGGAAGAGTTTAGATGGATCAGATGAAAATTGTTGATTTTCTCTGACCCACCTCTCTCTCCGCTCCAGACTTCTCCTAGCGTTAGATAGTATTCGTATTCTGTCAACAATATGCTGTCTGATGGTCATTAGCTTTGATTTGTTGATTGTGTGATGACGGATCCGCAGTTCGCGCGCGAACCGTCGAACCTTGGCAGTGAAATTCCTGCCAGATGTTATGTAGTCAATCACACACTGAATACGGGACGCGTACTGTCTAGCTCAGCCTATCTTTGTGCTGAGTTGATGCATTCTTCTTTTGGTCTTATGATCAACCGTTGGTTTTGTTTTACGGCTTGCATCTGCCAAAGTTCTCGCTGCATTGTACACACCACAACTGATAGTCCAGAGGTCGGATTCTTCGGAAAAATCTCCACGAAGTTCATCATCCAATTCAGTCAGATCTTTGAGCTTGGGAGAAACCTGAATGTTGATGTTTCTCCGGGTCCTGAAGCATCGTTCTTCCGCTATTGGATGCCTGTTCGCGGTTGGTGTCAGTGTCGCCTCTCTTTCTCTGTTGCCGGCTTGTTCTGGATGCGGTTGAGTAGGCACTCCGCTTATATAACCTCTTTTTCGGAGGTTCTCGGCATGGTTTCGCAGATGTTGTTGCGAAAAGTCTGAGAGCTCTGGGTGTTTCTCGCACCACAGAGCATGTAGTCGTGCCATGTAACCTTCTCGTTCAGGGACCATATTGGCATCGTAGCACTCCAGCAGGCTGTCATTGAGTTGATCCGTCCACTTAAAAGTAACGATATTCCGCCGGTCAATCGCATTGACTCCGTCTTGATTGGCTCCCCCAACTGTAGGGTAGTCGGCATTGTTGTCCGACCCATTGTCGGGAGCCCTGCGTGTTCGATTGTTTTGAACCGCACTTACTACAATTATGTTTGGTGTTGTCATTGTTGTTCCCACGAGCAGCTAGGGAAAGGGTTCGTCCATCCTTGTAGAGCCCCGCATGCAAGGATAAGGCTGTATACTCTGAGAGTCGCCGATTTCCCAGAATCACCGTTAGAGACACCTCACCCAGGTGACATTCAGCTTTCGGCACGGTTCTCACGCCTTCGCTTGGGGGTTATTCCTTCGGGACCATCCCTGGACAATTGTCCGCGACTGCTTATTAATTATTGTAACCATATTCAGCAGAAACCCTTGGTACAGGGACCCTCTATCCGCAACCCGAGGACGCGTTCGGTGGCTTTGTCATAAGCCCTTCGGTTCTATTCCAAAGGAATCGAAACCGAAAATATATATATATATATATATAGTATATTTCCTTGAATAATTGTAATCCTAATCCTAGTTTTATTATTATTATATCCGAAATTGAAAAAGCGCAAATTCCACAATTTCCAAAAAAATTGTGTATAATGTTTTATGGAAATTATTACTGACAATCACTCACACATTTTTTCAATAAAAATTACAATATTGTTGAACACCTACGAATCTTGATATTTAAAATTGAATATATATATATATATAAATATATATATATTATATATTTATTATTTCATTTCTTTACAAAATCAACAGTTGTTGTATTTCCACACACATAATCAAACATAGATCACTTTTCTGAATATCGACATAATTTCAGATAATAAAGGAAGGAACAAATTCAAAATTTGTGCAAGAAATTGTTTATAACGTCTCCAATTGTTGATGTTTCATAAACATTGTGAGTAACAGTCACTCTCACTATAATGTAAAGCATATGCTTACAAGAAAACAACTTTTTTTCAACAAACATCACACTATGTGGCGGTTTGTTGATGTCATTTGTTTATAACAATGAAAAAATCAATTAATGACAATAATCAAGTTATTTGCATTCTGGGAATACTCTTGCGTCGATTTAAGATGATTTTCATCACATGCGAACCGCTATTGAAGAATAAAGAATGATTTTGTGAAAGATCTCGATTTTCTCATACTTCGAGTAAACATATAATACATAAGCAAATGAAAATGCAAGAATCTCGGACTGAGGTGCTCTTAGAAATTTAGCGCTCTTCAATTTAAAAAAAAACTGATAGCGGATTGGGGCAAAATTGAAGGCTGTAGACCTTTCGAACGACAAAAATGCGTTTCTCCTATTGTGCGGTTTATCTTTGCATACTATTGTGTGCACTTCAAAATTTCTATTATTACTGCAAATATTAACCGATTTTCATGAATCTTTCTTTCAATTATTTAGAATTATATGAATAAACTATGTATGCTAATTGAAATTCAATCACGCGATGTTTTCGTAATTTCAGTTTTTTGAACCGGCCTGCATCTCATAACAATGAGAGGGCGATTCGTTTCGGTTGATTCGAAGCGCTCGAGTGTCTCCACCCGCGCGACGAGGCGTCTTCCTCGTAGCCGAGCTCTCAGCTTTGAGAAGGGTTGAGGTTCAGGCCTCGAAAATACACACTCAGCTAGTACTGAGCGTCACTGCATTTTTTCTCCATTGGTCTTTTCTTTTTGTTTATCATTTTAAATATAAACATTTTTTCAAAAAACCGGTTCTTAACCGGGAAAGAGAATATTATGTAGATGAGGTATGCAAAATATCAGACCAAAATATTCAACCGTGCGGCGGAAACTGGGAATCCGTTTTATAACGCTGATAAATCCCCTTAAAATCAGAGAACTACGAGAAACTATGCACATAAGGAAACTAGATATTCTTTGTGTGTCTGAGACAAAGAAAAAAGGTTGCGAAATTAGAAACATAGAAAATGGGGTGTTGAAAGGCGGTTTTGAAATATGGTCAGGAGTAGATAGTGAATCACATGGTAGTCAAGGGGTCGGGTTAATTATGAATGAAAAAGCAAAACAAGATCTCAAAGATCATGATTTTGTATCACCCAAATTGCTATGGGCTAGAATGAAAGTAGGAATCAGAAGATTTTTTATCATAGCGTGCTACGCCCCAGTGGAAAGTGGCCGGAGAGAAATCAAAGACGCCTTCTGGGACACTTTGAATGATACAATAACTATTTGTGCTCAAGGTGAAACAATAATTCTGCTAGGAGATATGAACGGATGGGTCGGTGTCCAACGTCAGGATACATATACAGAAAGGGTGCTAGGTAATTCTAGGGATCTAACAAGAAAAAATTATAACGTGGAAAAATTAGTTAGCTTATGCTTAGAAAAGGGCCTATTTGTTACAAATACTTGGTTTAGACATAAAATGATCCACATGTACACCTTGTGTAAAGGAAATAGCCACAGTATAATTGACTTCGTTATTGCGGATGAAAGATTAAGAGAACTTGTCAAAGATACAAGAGTCATGAATAAACTTGGGGCGGGGACGGAGAAGAAAGAGAACAAAAGGAACAAAACAAACGCGAATAAAGATTGAAAATTTACAGAAACCAGAAGTGCCAACAGATTTTAAAAATAGGTTAAACGAACGCATAGATAGGATAAATTGGGAACCGCTTATAAGCAATAATGATATAGAGGACGTGTGGACTTTTTTACAGGATGTCATTGTTAAAACTGCGATTGAAGTATGTGGTACGGCGGTTGTAGGAAGAAAATCTGGTGAAACATGGTGGAATGATGAAATTGAGGCAGCCCAAATAGAAAAGAAAGTAGCGCAAAAAAACACTGAACATCGCAGGTCTTAGCGACGAGGAGAGAAATAGGCTCAAAAATGATTACAGACGCAAAAAGAGGAAAGTTAAATGACTAGTCAAAGGTGAAATGCTATATGATATAGATGGGATAGTAGACGCTTTAAAAAACTCTTTTAAAGAACTATTGGGAGGTGAAGATATAGGACAACAAGACTGCGACATAGAACACAATGCATTAAAAAACCCAATTGAAAAAGTCTGTGTCACTGAGGTCAGAGATATAATTAAGAACTTGAAAAACGGCAAGGCTGCTGGTACAGACAGTACTAGCCTACTAAGTACCGTAAGTAAAATATACTGGAAAATAGTTATTCGGAGGAACAGAAATACAGAAGAGATGATATGGGAAGTCAAAAGTGGATTTATGCCAGGGAGATCATGTACAGATCAGATATTCAGCCTAAGACAGATCACAAAAAAAAGCTTAAGAGTAGGAAAGAAAGTTTTCTGTGCATTTATTGACCTAGAAAAAGCATTTGACAAGGTAAATAGAAGTATACTTTGGGAGGTCCTTAAAGAGTACGGAGTAAATGGAGGGCTCCTACAAGCAATAAAAACAATATATACAGGTAGTAAAGCAAGCGCAAGGGTAAATGGGAAACTGAGTGACAGGTTCGATATTATGCAAGGCGTGAAACAAGGATGCGTTATGTCCTCGTGGCTATTTATCATATTCATGGAAAAGTGTCTTCGACGAAAAAGGTGTAGATCTCGAAACAGTCAAGGTATGTCGGTTAGCTTTCGCAGACAATAAGATTGTTATGGCAGAATCAGTCGAGGACCTGCAAAGAATGTTGAATAAACTTAATACAAGCATGAAGAACATGGGCCTCAAAATTAACGTGAATAAAACGAAAATCATGGTTTTTGAGGGAAAAAGTGAGAAAACAATATGCAACATTGTCCTAAATGATGAGAGATTAAAACAAATTGAGAAGTACGTATATCTCGGTTGTCTATTCACTGACGACGGAAAAATAGATGGGGAGTTAGATAGGCGCATAAATAAGGGTAAGCAGGTTATCGGTAGAGCAGGGTCCATCGTCACAAATAAAAACATATCAAAAAAAGCTAAAACGGCCATACATATTTCTATATTCGTACCGACTTTACTATACGGTAGCGAGACATGGATCTGTAAAGAAAAGGACAGGGGTAAATTTAACGCGATCAGCATGAAACCTCTGCGCATAATATGCGGGAAAACACTGATGAACAAAGTCCGAAACGAGACAATCCTCTAAGAATGTGGTACAGGAGAGACACTAGTTGACATATGGGAAAGAAATCAGTTAAGATGGTTCGGACATCTTGAAAGAATGAAAGATGAACGACTGACCAAGCAAGTGTATAAAGGTAAAGTAAATGGCAGAATGCCCAGAGGTAGACCGCCGAAAGAATGATGAGAATCTGTGAATGAGACATTAATCCGAAGAGACATAAGAAGCCAAAGAAACTCAAGAGCTTGCATGAAAAAGTGCATGGACGTGAAGGAAGCTAGAGTAGTATGCCAGGACAGAAAAGTGTGGCGACAAATAGTTTGTAAACAGAGTGACAATAGAGTGAATGATGCCTGAAACAAAGACCTTGGATACTAATGGGCCCAAGTGGGGAACCATACATAACAATTTTGTGAGGCTCCTCACTTGGGGTGATCGCTACAGAGATTGATCAGCAACCTGGGTCGGAGCAGTGTTGCGGAGTGAACGTGTCATTTAAATAAATAACACGAGAATTCCAGATCAATCTAAAACATCTATACCTAACACCTATATACCTATCCACCTTATACCCATATACCAACCTATTCTATACCTATATACCTGTTTACTATTTTCCAACCGAGCAAGTCATGCTTACCTCGAAAGGGAAGTGGCTTAATGGTATAATAATAATATAATAATATACGTCCCTGGTTCAGTATTCTTAACATGAATTATGGTAAATATTTCAGTTGTCCAATTCGATGTGTATCCTTTCTCAAAAGCATGCTTAAATTTACTTATACGTACTTTATCTTCAACTTCAAATTTAGCGAATGAGGCCTGTCAGTATTAACATGATCATCAGATATATGCTTCAGATTCATCTCATCTTGTTTAAATAGTACAAGCAAATTAACATTATCACGTACACGGAGAAAATCTGTGTGTTAAATTTTGCATAACTTAGTTCGGTAAACGGAGGACATTACGGCATTATATTAAAATTTCACTTTCAGTCATGTAAAATGAAATAGGGTAATATTTGATATGAAAATATGAATTATTAATATAAATTCATTAAAATTTAATTCGCGATTCAGTAAGAAATAATGCAACAAGATATTAGAGATTACCTGACAGTTGGGTAAAATGAGATGTCGATTACCTACCAGTTAGGTAAAATGAGTCGAACTGTTAGGTACCGTTTCAATCATAGAAAACAGTCTACCTCTCTAAATATGTGAATTCTACATCCCAGTCATGTAAAATTTCGTACGCCAGCAAAAAAAAAAACATTCTCGCTACAAATTGATTCTGCGTAAGGTGATCCACTACTAACAAACTCATGCTTACACATATCGTGCAATTTATAAGTATATTGTTGGTACATATACACAATTTAACTTAAACAATTACATTAAATTACGATACATTACATACGACATAGTCGCACGCTTTTAAAGATATTAACGCTATTAAAAATCGAAAACGCTGTGACGGGTTTCGAACCACCTAAGCTACGTTTAACGCGTTCTATCGCTAACAACTAAACCGCACGGCTAACGTAACACTTAGAATATCAGGAAAAAAATCTTAGCTATAAAGTTAACGTACAAGTACGTCAGGGTTGTAAAAAAATATCTGGTCGCCGTCTCAACGAAATTTGTTATTATAACATTTTATTAATTAGCGGACTTATAAATTTGTAGAAAATAAATAAAAACATTGAATAATTTTTTATTTGAAATTTTCTAACCTTGAAACTGTAAATTATTTAATTTTCAATACTTTCAACTTTTGCATGGTCTACTTTTTAAAAATAATAGAACATTATGCCTGCTATGCGCGCACTAATTACCGTTTCTTTAGAAAAAGAACTCGGTTCATTTTCCAGCATTTTTTTATAGATTTTACAGAAAATCTTATACTATTTGAGAACGTTGTGCATGATTTACAGAAGTTTCCTTATTATAGCGAGGAAATACCTCCAGTGAATTCAATATGAATGACATCTTTTTCCAGTTCCTTACAAGTCTTTCTTTTGGTGTAAAATTAGTTTTTTTTTATTGATAATAATTTTTTTTCAACTAAAAAGTCAACCCGATTTTGTTTTGAAATTTTTCTATGGACATGTAATCTTTTTGGTAGAGATTTTATTTGTTTTCTTGAAAATTTAAACACTTCTACGAAAATTAAAGTTATTTGCTCAAAAACTTATTTCTCTATCTGAAAATTTAACTAATATATTTCTTGTTGAAAATGTAGCTTTTTCAGTTGAAGATTTATCTATTTTGTTGAAAGTTTGTCTTTTTTTGTAGAGAATTAACCTTTTTAGTTAAAATTCATGTATTTCATTTAATTTCTTTGGTTAAAAAATAGTTTTTCCTTATTGAAAATTAATTTTTTAAACTAAAAATTCAACTCAATTTCTTTTCGAGATTATTTACATTCTTTAATCTTTTTGGTCAAAAATTCAGTTGTTCAGTTAAAAATAAATTTTATTTGCTCAAAAACTTATTTCTGTAACTAGAAATTAAACTATTCTATACTTTGTTAAAAATTTATGTTATTTAGTTGAAAATTCATCCACTTGCTTGAAAATTTATTTTTTTTTGTGGTAATTTTCAACCTTTTTGGTTGAAGAAGCAATTATTGGGTTGAAAATTCCATTGAAAATGAAAAATGTTCATGGAAAATTCATGTATTTTCTTCAAAATTATTCTTTTTTGGTAGAAAATTAATCTTCTTGGTTGAAATTTTCATTTCTACAGTTGAAAATTATTTTTTATATTGGGAATTACCTTTTTTAGAAAAATATTCAAAAATTAATTTTTCCAACTAAAACTTCAAATATACTCCATTTTTCGATTTTTTTATAGCCATTACATCTTTTCGGTTGAAAATTTAACTATTCTGTTGAAAATTAATTTTATTTGTTCACAAACTTATTTCTCTCTCTGAAAATTACACTATTCTATTCTTTGTTTAAAATTTATTTCTTAGTTGAAAATATATATTCCAAACGTGTCGATTATAATGTAGAACGTTCTGGCAACGCGTTCAAGGTTATAATGAGAAAAACAAGGATGATTCATTGCTTCCTTACAGATAAAATATTCTAGAACATTCTTGGTGGCATCATCAAAATATACTACACATTGTTGCATCATATGATGCAATATTGCGCAATTCCGAGAAACAAATTTTACGTGTTTCTACGTGTATCTACTACAATGTAGAACGTTCTCGAACGTTTTAGAACATTGTTGCATCATACAGGGTGACAAAAAATAAGTGTATACAAACTTCCACACACGATTAAAAAAACACAATTACTTCGTACCCATTGTATGAATTTTTTTCTTATTCTATGAATATGTGGTACATGAAATTTTGTTGTTTTAATGTTTGAGGTTTATTTAAATTGCTTACTCCACCATGTCAAATGATCGCATGGCGATTATAGCATTGCATCAGTTGGGCAAACGCAATTGTGAAATCGCACGGGAGCTCGGCATTGCACGTTCACTAGTTTGTCGTGCAGTAAAACGGTTTAAAGAGCTTGGCCATGAAGGTGACCGTCCAGGAAGAGGAAGAAAACGTAGCGTCAACACTTCCAGAACCCGTCAAATCATCAAAAAACGAGTAATGCGTAATTCCAATATTTCTATGAGAAAAGTAGCTCACGAGACGAATATTAATCGTGAGTCGGTGCGTCTCATAGCAAAAAAAGAACTTGGACTCCATCCTTACAAGCTACGAAAAGGCCAGCTCCTGACCGATGAAAACAAGCTTGTACGGCTTCAAAGATGTCGCTTGCTTTTGCGCTAAGCCGCAGGTCTGCGCTGGGAAAAAATTGTCTTCTCAGATGAGAAGCTCTTTACTGTTGAGCAAGTGCACAACCGACAAAACGACAGGAATTGGTCTACAGAAGCTCCTGGACCATCATCTGTCATAGCCCTGGCGGACCGAACGAACGGAGCGGATACGCTACAGCGTATCTTTATAGTATCCACATCGTATCCTCTCCGTATCATGCAAGAAAAACTGATTAAGAAAGGAAGGTGAACATTTCACTTATTGAAATTCGGATTCTACGTGAAATTTTGCGTTAAAAGGTCACGGAGTAATTGCAATAGTTTTTCTTGCAACATTAAAAACTTTCAAAAAATATAATACTTATCGATAACGTGGACTGAAGGCGACTTCAAACGCATCGTCGACGGATAAAGCCTATGAACTGCTACTGAATGACGATGCGTTTGAAGTCGCCTTCAGCGCACGTCATCGATAAGTATTATATTGATTAAAAGTTTGTAATGTTGCAAGAAAAACTATTGCGATTACTCTGTGACCTTTTAACTCAAAATTTCACGTAGAATCCGAATTTCAACAAGTGAAATGTTAATCTTTCTTTTTTAATGAGTTTTTCTTGCATGATACGGAGAGGATACGATGTGGATACTATAAGGATACGCTGTAGCGTATCCGCTCCGTTCGTTCGGTCCGCCAGGGAGAACATCGACAAAATCCTGTACCTGTTATGGTGTGGGCGGGATATGCGCCAGTGGCAAGACACCCCTGATTTTTGTCGAAAAAGGAGTCAAAATCAACAAAGATGTCTATTGCAAAGATATTCTGGAGGACGTAGTACTTCCTTGGGCCCAACAGCACTTTGGCGATGAAGAATGGACGTTTCAACAGGACTCGGCTCCAGCTCACAGGGCAAAAAAGACCCAAGATTGGTGCAAGACTCATTTTCCAAATTTCATCACACCTCAAGAATGGCCACCGTACTCACCGGATCTCAATCCCATGGACTATAGTATATGGTCAATTTTAGAGGCAAGGGTCTGTGCTAAACGGCACGAAACTTTGGAGTCCCTAAAGCAAACGCTGCTTCAAGAGTGGGATCGAATAACAGTGGAGGAGCTGCGGCCCGTAGCAGAGAATTTTGTAGAGCGATTAAGGTTGTGTATTCGTGCTAAAGGTGGTCACTTCGAAACTTAGTTGCTAATAGTATTACTTAGGCATTGTATAATTACTTTCTACCGTTTGTTTTTCATTTTCGTTCATTATAAATTTTTCTCACTCAAAAATGTTGTATACACTTATTTTTTGTCACCCTGTATATAATGCAATACTGTACAATTTCGAGAAACGAATTTTAATAGGCAATAAAAGATTCATGAATATAAAAACACATTTTAAATTTTGCGTAAAATAGCTTCAAGGCTACATTTTTTTCATTTACCCTTGAAGTTACATCGCAAAAATGTTTTCTGCTTAGGTATCAGCCTTCATAATAATAATAATAATCCTCGGCTATATAAGGCGCGACCTGCAAACAATTTTCCAGTGGATTACCAGATTCAGTGCAGTGATTTCATAAATTGATACTTTTTTTATTCTCAACATACTTTCTGACAGTTTATCTGAGAGTCGCATTTAAAAGGTTGTCTGTTAAAAAAGGTTAGTGTTTATTTGGATTTGAAGTGAAAAATTCAGTGAAATGTTGTGAGTTTAAAAAAAAAATGGTCGTTTCATAGGAATTTTTTTCCAGTTTTATCCACCCTGTAAATACCAAGACTGCTGGAAGAGCTTTGCAATTGATATTTGTGAACAGGGCATTAGAAAAGGAGGTGGTTTTGAGAGGTGAGTATGCCTTCTAGGTTGAAGTTTCTATTCAGTGGAATATTATGTGTTAAAAAGTCGTTTCACGTCAAAAATTTTGCGAGCTGCTTCTCAGCCACCAAGTGAGCATCAAAGCTTTGTAGTGGACTCGTGCTTGACAGGAAAAAATGAAGCCTGAACAAAGCAGGAAACTCATCTCCATCATGGACCAGGCATACACCATGCCAACTGAGAATCGAAAAATCAATCAAATCAACAAGTGGATCAAATTTGTTAGCAGAATATTTAAATATGAAATGACATGTTAAAGTATTTAGAATTGTCTGTAGGTCAAAAAATGCATATTCAATCAACAATAGGAATTTTAAAAACGTTAAAAACTAAATTGAAAGTAATGAGAAAAATGGGAAATGGTATGGGAATTTCAAAAAGAAAAACAGATAGAATACAGTGGAAAGATTTAGAATCAGCGTTTAAGAGTAGGATAAGAACCGGATGTGTAGTGAATTTAAGACATAAGGACCTTAAACATTTTCTGGAGGACACAAAATCAATGGTCGTTCAACGAATAAAAAATATTTTGAAACAATATGGCGGTTTGAAAGTAAACGTTTCTTTTGCCGGAAAATTTAAAGCAATAGTGAACGGTGAAACGGTAGATGAAATTAAACACATAAACACTGAAAATAATAGAATCCTCCCATCAACTGACATCAGTGCGTGGTACGATGAAAATGTTGTAGGCCAAATTTTAGTAAAAGTAGAAGAATTACAGGAAACGGATTCAGGAGGGACACTTAGTGAAATTATAAACCTAATAGTAAATTTTAATAAATATTTGCCAATAAATTCAGGTATATCGACATTCATTGATTTGCCAAAATATATAAGAAATAAAAAAGCTGTTACAAATATTCAGAATAATGATGTTTATTGTTTTCTGTGGTCAATAATGGCCGCTATTAATCCTGCAAAAAATCACGTAGATGAGACTAGATCTTACCCACATTATAACTCAGAACTGAAACATGAAGGAATCTCGTTTCCTATAATTCTTGAAGATATTCCAAAATTTGAAAAAATGAATGAGTTGTGCATAAATGTGTACGGCGTAGAAGATGATAACAAATATAAAGAAGGTGAAATTGTACCACTCTATCTGAGCAAAGAAAAGTCTAGACGTCCTACAATACACCTTTTGATGATCGAAAATACAAATCTTAACACCGAATGTTCCAATGAAAACGAATCAAAAGACAGTAATCCAATTTATCACTTCGCTTTGATTAAAAACTTATCCCGACTCGTGAGATCTCAGTTTTCAAAAAATGATCATCGTGCATTTTTGTGTGACAAGTGCCTATGTCACTTCAAATTAGAAAAATCATTCCAGACTCACAAATGGGATTGTGAAAATGCGAATCAATGTAGAATGATTTTACCCAATGAAAAAGAAAGATGTTTGAAATTCCGAAATTATAGATTCAAAGAGTAGGTTCCATTCTCCGTTTATGCTGACATTGAATGTCTGTTAATGGAAGTTTCTGAAAATCCTTTGAATATAGGGCCGTATCAAAAGCATGTCATTAGGGCTGCAATGCATTAGCTAAACAGTTTGAGGGTGAGGTTAAATTATTACCCATCAACAAAGAGAAATACATCTCGTTCACGAAATATGTTGCCGGTACAAAAGTAAATCTTCGGCGTGACACTACCCGATTCGGGTAGTGTTTCTAGGTGGATAGTTTCTTGTAGTAAATAACTACAAGTGTGGGCTCACCACACCCACGACCGCCAACAGCAACGCAGTAGTATCAGACGGCCACCCATCCAAGTACTAACCGCGCCCAACACTGCTTAACTTCAGTGATCTAACGGGAACTGGTGTTTCCAGCGTGGTATGGCCGTTAATGATTGGGAAAAATTAAATGATCATCAGTTACCACCTAAAAGCGCATTTTATTCGAAATTAAATAATGACGAAATTTCCAATGAAGATTACCAACATGCATGCAATGTTTGGTAAACGTTCCATATACAAACTTGGGGAGAATACTCTGATTTATGCTTGAAAACCGACGTTTTACTTTTGGCCGATATTTTTAAAAATTTCAGAAAAAATTGTTTTTTAACCTACAATCTCGATCCCTTACATTACTATATAGCTCCAGGACTGGCTTTTGATGCGATGCTCAAATTAATCGGAATTGAACTTGAATTATTAACAGATCCTGAAATGATTCTTCTAATTGAGAGGGGTATTCGTGGCGGTGTATCGCAGTGCTCAAACAGATATGCTAAAGCGAATAACCGATTTATGGGATCGGATTTTAATCCAAGCGAACGTGAATTATATATCTCATATTTTGATATCAACAACCAGTATGGCGCAGCAATGAGCGAATGTTTACCTTTTGGTGGTTTTGAATGGGTACTTGATCAAGATATCAATGTACAAAGTATTCCAGACGATTCGCCAATAGGTTACATTTTAGAGGTAGACTTGGAATATCCTGCAGAATTGCATGATTTTCACAGAGATTTGCCTTTGGCTCCAGAGCATTTTGTACCGGCTAATTCCTCATGTAAAATACCAAAACTGTTAACGAGCGTATTGCCAAAGAAGAATTACGTAGTCCACTATAGGAATTTGAAAAAGTATTTGAGTTTGGGACTAAAGGTAACGAAAATTCACCGAATTCTAAAGTTTGAGCAAAAACCTTGACTAAAAGAGTACATTGACCTAAATACAGAGAAACGAAAAATGTCTAGCAATGATTTTGAGAAAAATTTCTACAAGCTGATGAACAATTCTGTCTTTGGCAAAACAATGGAGAATGTTAGAAAATATAGAGAAGTGAGATTGATAACAAAATGGGATGGAAGGTACGGTGAAAAAGCTCTGATTTCCAAGCCAAATTTTCATAGCTGCGTCATATTCGAAGAAGATATGGTTATTATTGAGTCAAAAAGACTGCAAGTTAAATTCAATAAACCAATCTATGTAGGATTTGCTGTTCTCGATCTCTCCAAAATAATTACCTACGACTTTCATTACAACTACATTTTACCAAATTTCGGAAATCGTGCAAAATTGCTTTACACCGACACTGATAGTCTTATCTACCATTTTACCGTTCCAAACATTTATGATTTCATTAAGCGGGATATTCACAAAGAAAGATCAGATTATCCTCCAGATAATGTTTACGGAATACCGCTAAAAAATGAAAAAGTATTAGGACTAATGAAAGACGAGTGCAGTGGAAAAATTATCATAGAGTTTGTTGGATTGAGAGCGAAATCATATGTATATAAAATCTGGAATTAAATGTGTGAGAAAAAGAAAGCTAAACGTGTGGAAGGGTCTGCGCTGCGGAAAATTACATTTAATGATTAAAAAGTCTCCTTCAATATGAAAATGTAACAGCGTACCAAAATGTGATCCGCAGTAGAAAACACGAAGTGCACACCATTAAACAGAAAAACATTGCACTAAGCTGGCACGACGATGAAAGAGTGCTTATTCCTGGAACGACAGATACTCTTCCATGGGGATATACCAAAAGAATTTTCAAACCCATGGAAGTTGATAATGTATATAATTAATCTCATGTATATAGTATTTGTATATAATTAATCTCATGTGTATAGTATTTGTATATAGTACTTATATAGAACTAATATTGTGGATTATTTTAGAAGTGGTAGGCTCCGGAAGCTTCGATCATGATTCATTAAAGAAACCAATCCCAAAGCTACTGGAACGTGTACGTCGTCCGCTTCTGCTCCTTCTGTCCTAGAAGGTAAGCAAGAGCGGGAAATTTACGCGTGATAACATCGGGCAACACTGTTCCTTGGAGTCAGGTCTCTAGCCGCGGATGACCTTACGCGGCAGACAAGACAGTTGGAGATGAAGGTTTCACCTCTGGGTACTTTTTTAGAGCTACCAATCTTTTCAGAATTTAAGAGGAACAGTGTTGACGGACCAGATGGAGTGATCCCAGGAGAACAGCCTTTTGCATCCGGTTCGCGATGAAATGAGCGTGACGCTGGCAAGCCGGAATCTTTTTGAGTTGGCTAATAAATGAAGCTTTCTTACCTCCAAGGCAGCCGATTATGAGAATTATAAGATGGACTTTGTAGCCTTGGTACAGCCTACTCAGCTCGAGAAGAAGTGCTTGATATTTCGCCCGTTTTTCTCCGTCCTTTGCCGTGATATTACCATCGGCTGGTGCCGAGAATTCAATCACGTGAATGATCTTGTTCTTCAGACCTTGGAGGACAATGTCAGGCTTCGTAGCACTGATACGTTGAGTGGTGGAGAATGAGAAATTCCAGTAGATCTTACACTGATCATTCTCCACAACTGACTCGAGTTCCCCCTGGGCGTATGGCAAGACGGGCAATAGATCAACACCATAGAAATGCCTAAGATGGTAATATATCACTTTTAGAGCTGCATTGTGTCTCTCTATGTACGCGCAGCGTGCATATTTAGAGCATCCACTGAGAACATGTCCAAGTGTTTCGGGCTCTTGCTTGCACGCTCGGCAGTTGGTATCGCGTACAGGTACATTCATTATGCGCTCGCGGTAAACTAAGGTGTCTATGACGCCGTCTTGACAGGCAAAAAGAAATCCCTCGGTCTCCGATCTCAATCCAGCAGACTTGAGAAACATGTTGGACAGACCCATCGAGAGCTCTTCTCTACGTATGATGCCGTAGAACTTACCATGGAGGGGTTTCTCAGCATGTTCTCTTAGTAGGAGCGTATGTTCTGCTTCCTGTATACGACTTTTGAGCACCAGAGGTGTTAGTGATGCTAGGCCATGTGTAATGTCGCTGGAATCAAATGGGAGGTCAAGCTCCTCTGCGGCCCTATCTGCTGCATGGTATAGGAACACCGCAGCATTGGCGACTTCATGTTGATGTACGAGTCGTATAAGGGAATCCGTGCTTTTTAGAACTGAGCAGGCTGTAGCCAGAACCGTTCTTCGATGAAGACACTCTAAGCTTAGCAATCCTCTACCCCCTTTATCGCGAGGGAGATATATTGGAGGTACGGAAGATCTAGGATGAAGACTTCGTTGTATTGTCATCATCTTGCGTGTGCTTCGGTCAAGTTGTTTTAACTCACCGACGTTCCATTTTACTGCACCGAACAACCAGGCAAAATCCAGGCAACCAGCCTGGATCTTATTCTTTCCAGATAATTCGGAAGCCCAAATTTTTCTGAGAATTTGGCGATACCTTTTTCCAAGGGCCGTTTTCAAGTTATGCACATTTTGGGTTTCCGCTTGCGGTATTCCAAGATATGTATAAGTTTCTCCAATACCAAGATGTTGAATGGTAATTCCGCCTATGATTTGAACATCCTGATCGTCACTGGATGATGTAGTTTCTAGTCTTCCTTGGTGTAGGTGGACGCAAGCACACTTGTCCAGTCCGAAGCTCATGCCAATCGCTTTAGAATACCTATTTACCGCATCTACAAGGATGTTAAGGTCCTTTTTTTGAGGAAGCGAAGAGTTTAAGGTCGTCCATGTATAAAAGGTGGTTGACCTTATATTCTCTTCTGTTCGGCGGGCCACATAGGTATCCAGAGCTTTTGCCTCGGAGCACAATAGATAGAGGCAAGAGGGAGATGCAGAAAAGTATCGGACTTAGAGAGTCTCCTTGAAAGACGCCCCTCTTATATGTGACAAAGCTTGTAGTCACTTGTCTTTTGTCAAATGTTATGACAAATCTTGTCCGCCACAAGAGCATAAGCTCTTTTATGCATCTCACTATTTTTGGATGCACCTCCTTGCACTCAAGGAGCTTGATAAGTAGCTCATGGTTCGTGTTATCGAATGCCTTACGGTAATCAATCCAAGCCATGGACAGATTGCGTCGATACCTGATCGAGTCCTGGGTAATACACCTGTCTATTAACAGGTTCTCCCTGCAACCTGCCAGCCCTCTCTTGCATCCTCGTTGTTCGACTATTACACTCCATACCGGCTCGATAGATGGCAATATCCTCTCTTTCAGGATGCCAGTGAATAGCTTGTAGCTGGTGTTTAAACAAGCTATGGGCCTGTAGTTCTTTGGACATGACAAATCTCCGGCCTTAGGGATCAATACCGTGCGTCCTTCCACTAGCCACTGCGGGACGGGTTGTTCTCCGTTCAAGAAAGTAGTAAATATACGAGCTAGATGTTGGTGCGTAGAAGTAAACTTCTTCCACCCAAAGTTGTTGATTTTATCTGGCCCTGGCGCCGAAAAGTTCTTAGTTCTAGCGATAACTTTCTTCACTTCTTCAGCTGTAATTAGTCGACACTCTTCCTCTGGATCTTGTAACCTTTAACTTTGGCAAAAGTTACGAAAAAGTGATATATCAGAAGCGTCTTCATTTAGCTGATAAGTATCTCCATATACTTGCTCCCAGAAGACTTGAATCTCTTCTCGACTAGGCGGATTTTTAACTACACATGACGCTTTATTGAACAGACGGGAAGGATTAGTAGAAAAGGTGGAATTTTCCTGAATCCACTTAACTCGCCGTTCAAGGCGCTGTTTCGCTGTTGAAAGAGATCTTACTTTTTGCGTTCAGTGCTGCTTGATGGTCGACAGTTTACACTTGTTCAGCGTGTGATTTGCTTTCCTCAAGTTTCGAGCAAGTGCCCTAACTTTTGGAGTGAACTTTTTATTTGATGTTATGTAGCTAATCACGCACTGAACATTTGATGCATGCCGTCTCGCCGTTTCAATTTTGAACTGAAGCTGTGCAATACGCTCGCGTGTCTTACTCAGACGTACCGAAGTTTCGTTACTTCTATCGTCGCTAAGCAGGGAGACCGCCTTCTCGTAAACTACACAGTTCAGATTCCAGAGATTAACATCTTCGGGGAGCAAATCGCGGAGAGCAGTATTAGCTTCAGCTAATTTGTCCATCCTGAGGAAGACTTTTTGGTGGATAGATCTCCTACTTCTCATGTTGATATTATCGGCTATCTGCAAAGGTGGTCTTGCTGGAACGGGTGGAATGTTCGCTGCAGGATGTTGCTCCTCTTCCTGTTGATAAACAGCTTCATATCCGTTTTTTCGCAAGAAGGATACCTCATCTCTCAAATACTGAGGCGTTTTCTGAGCATATTCCGGGTGCATATTGCCCCAACGGTCATGTAACCTCTTCATGAATCCTCTCCGCGCCGGTGGATTATTATTATCATAGAAGTTGTAGGCTCCGGAAGCTTCGATCATGATTCCTTAAAGAAACCAATCCCAAAGCTACTGGAACGTGTACGTCATCCGCTTCTGCTCCTTCTGTCCTAGAAGGTAAGCAAGAGCGGGAAATTTACGCGTGATAACATCGGGCAACACTGTTCCCTGGAGTCAGGTCTCTAGCCGCGGATGACCTTACGCGGCAGACAAGACAGTTGGAGATGAAGGTTTCACCTCTGGATACTTTTTTAGAGCTACCAATCTTTGTAGAATTTAAGAGGAACAGTGTTGACAGACCAGATGGAGTGATCCCAGGAGAACAGCCTTTTGCATCCGGTTCGCGATGAAATGAGCCTGACGCTGGCAAGCCGGAATCTTTTTGAGTTGGCTAATAAATGAAGCTTTCATACCTCCAAGGCAGCCGATTATGAGAATTATAAGATGGACTTTGTAGTCTTGGTACAGCCTACTCAGCTCGAAAAGAAGTGCTTGATATTTCGCCTGTTTTTCTCCCTCCTTTGCCGTGATATTACCATCGGCTGGTGCCGAGAATTCAATCACGTAAATGATCTTGTTCTTCAGATCTTGGAGGACAATGTCAGGCTTCGTAGCACTGATACGTTGAGTGGTGGAGAATGAGAAATTCCAGTAGTTATTATCATTATTATTATTATTATTATTACTGAAACGAGTGAAAAAACATTGTAAAAAAAGTGAGTGAAGCGTTTTGTGTGTGGGTGTTGTGTGTGTGTATGTGTGAGTTATACGAATGACATGTAAAAAGAGGAAAGAGTGTTTAATCAATTTTTAGATTGTAAGATAGCTACACTGTAAGTGACAAGTCTCTGAAAATAAAGAGCAGAGAAGAAAAAAATAAGTTGAATATAAATTGCTGTTTTTCATTCATTGCAACATGAAAAATCATATTTTTTTAAGTAAATTTTCATTGAATGAATTCATCTGCTTTAATTCTAACTTAGGGGAAAAAAGTTCAATGCAGAGCATTCTCTCTCAAACTGCTGCAGTTATCAGATGCAACCTGATCCACCAGACGTAATCTCTCAATACCGAAGGCTGATATTTCTTCAAGTCACAATGCCAATGATGTTCGTTGACCCACGATTCGCTTATCTACTATTCGCACTTATTTATTATTATAAGAACAAGGAACTCTGAGAAAACAAATACAAATTTCATTTTCATTTTAATTTATTTATTTCTAAAATATTAGTACATTATACTTACAAAATAAGTAGACTATAAATTAAGTATATGGAAAAATATTTTTGTCTTATCTCTATAAATTAAAGCAAGTAATAAAATATTCATGTTCTATAGTCATCCAGTTTTCCAATAAAATTACATTTTCAATTGCGCAATTAGAGTAATTTTCATACATATGATGTGTACATTTAGTATAATTAATTCTAAACATTTCACGCAATTTCTTTATCGAGGGTATTCCAAATCAAGCATATCAACAATTTCACAAGATATTTCTGCAAATTGTTGCAACCAATTCTTTTTTGCTAAACCTTTTACAAAAATTTGTGTTGCCTCTGCTAAAAAATTTTCGAGAATTACAGGTACTTGAGAATACGGTAATACATTCCCAAGTTCGAAAACATATTGGAATAGGTGGATCTTTTTCAATATATTTTAGCAACTGAAATTTTCGTGAATCTGACAGTCTAACGCTACGCATTAACCACTCTATTTTATTAATTTCAATTTCATACTGCTCGATGGGAGCCGCTTGCAAGATGGTAGTTGCATCACTTTTTGATCTTGTCAAAATAAGTTCATGCTTAGCATTGACAATGATTTTGTGATAATCTTCAGCAAAACCAAATATCATGTTAAGCGGTATGGCTACATCGATATAGCCAGTAGCGATGGTTAATGATTGATTATTATCATTTATTTCGAGCCAACCAGTATTCTGTATGTAACGTGATTGTCCAGGATTTTTTTTTTCGAAGCTTCTAATGTGTCCCCTAAGGGTTTACATTTTTCTTGTATCTCTTCCCTATTCCTTTTACACACACCCCACACACTTACTTGGTGGTGGGAGGGGGTTCTACAGTTTAGTGTGGGTTCCGCACCACCAAGAGCAACGGCCTTAAGTACTTAGAGAACCTTTTTCTCTAGAGGTACCGGTCTCACGACTCTCCGGAGTTGAACAACTCCCTTGCTAGGCTAGTGTTCACCGCATGGGCCACCGAGGCTCTTCCAGCGTGCGAGGCGGGAATCGAACCCGCAAGCCGACGGAGTGGGTCTAAAGCCTATGCCTTAACCCCCACGACCACCGTCCCACTTTGTCCAGGATTTAGAGATACATAATTTTTCATGAGACTAGTGAGACCAACATTCTAGTTTCTATCAATTTCTATTGCATTGATTTCGTATCTTGCTTCTTCAAACAAATGACAGATGGCATTGAAAACTAAAACTGTGTTTGTAACTGGTTCTCCATCAGTTCTTACGATTCTTCCATGCACGTGAAGTGAACTTTTGCTCGGCAGGAGACAGTTGTCCTGATTTTGAACAGCAATCCGAATTTCATCGCTGTTGTTGAAGGTTGATGAGGCATAAGGCTGATGTGCATGAATTTCACAGTGTGCAATCGACTCATCAAAGATGATTGGTGCTTGAATATCTAAAATTTCCCCGTCCATGACAAATGATCAAACCACGATAGACAAATTTACAGATGCGGGTGCAAAAAATCTTGAATCTCTTTATTTTCTTCTTCTTTTGGGCTTCACACCTTGACTTTTTAGGAAGATGGCGCTTTGAGGTGTTAAACCTTTGAATGCTCTTTGTCGACTGATTAGCTTGTGGCATTGTGCTGTTTTATTATAACCAAAGACAATCTTTGTGTTGAAAACAATACCCATTATTATTATTAGAGAGACTTGATGTGTAGTCCAATTGTTATAACTTCTCCACGAAAATTAACCAAATGTCCGTCTTGATCAACTATACGGAGCTGTATATGGTACTTGCACTATCTTATATCCAGGTGGCACTAAGGGAAAAAATTCATGAATAGTATGTACTTTCTGACCACTAATGTATGCACCTGTAGTTATACTACACTCAACCCTAAAAGAATTCACTTTTATGATTGATACCGGTTGATCAGATTCATACACTTTTTTAGCTTTTAGTCTGCGTGGAGAGAAACCTAGCAATTGACCAATAGAATCTTTAGGCTCAAAATTTACATCGTGATTGCAATAAATTTCGCTTTTTAGAGTATTATTGTTTGGTTTAATATGAATTTCAATACCCTTTTTGACTAAAACATTCTGTAGATAGCGCTTTATGTCACCTATTTCATAACTTCCTGTAGGTATTTCAATTATTTCATTACCCACGTAAAATTGATTTTGACCAATGTCTACATTGGGTATTGAATTAAAAGTTAGAAATTCAACGAGTCCAAGGGCGTAATTTTTATGAGGAGACAACTCAATCGGAGGCAAATAGTGAGTTTCCAGGATTGGAGAAGTTCCCGATGTCAGTGTCAATGAATCATCCATGATGACTGCTAGCGTTCAACTGACTTGATATTGCAAATTTCAGCACTTAAATAGATTGAACGTACTTTTAGATTTTAATTGATTGCATAGAAATTGCAAACATAAATGTCCACACACTAATGTATCGTAATTTTGATATCTCTCATGATTATACTTTATGCTACCAGCACCGAAATACTTGAAGAGATCCGAAGATGGCCGAAGATTACCGAAATTATCGAAATACATTATTTTACTACCAATCTTTTTATAAGCACACCAATATGTTCCTGGTCCTTTTTTATCATCAAGATTGACAATGGCACATTCATATTTACGTGGTCCACACTTTGGTAATTCATTTCGCATAAAATCACCTCGCAAATGCGTAATCTTCAAAGATTTTGCAAATTCGAGTAAATCTGCATCAGTTAAGGCCCGATGAGGAAGCTTCACTTTGAGTTTTTTGACTTGCGTTTAAGTCCTGCTCCTTGTTTATATGGCTTTAGATGAAGCCCTAATCCTTCCCTATATGGCTTCAAGTAAAGACCTTTTCCTAAAGAAATGGCTTCCATCGCTTCATTATGCCGTTTACTCTCTGAAAGTTGCTGTTTTGCCGAATTTGCATCATTTACAGCTTTAGCTATTCCTGCAGCTCCACCAGCTAACGCCCCAGCAGCACTGAGACCAGCAAAAACGGGTATGAGAAAGGGTAAAAATTCTCCTACTTTGGCCGGTACAGGTAGAATACGAGGTTTATTCAGATTTCTTTTTCCACCAGCCTTCATTACAGCTGCGCGTGCGCCTCTGAGTGCAGATTTAATGGCAGTTTGCGCATTATTGGTTGAAATCATGGACTTTTTAGCTGCAGCGACAATTTTTCTCAGTGTAGTGGTAGGTTTTTTATTCCTGAGACCCATCCCGAATTTTGATTTCATCTTCATTGCATTTTTTACGCCCCAAGCAGCTGCCTTTTCACCTATGCCTGCGTCCTGAGCCAAGACCCGTTTCCAAGCTTTTTCAGCTAGTTCTCTATCAGCTGAGTTTCCAGCCTTCATATTTTCTCTATTCTGTGAGTAGGCTATATCGTGCTCTTTGCAAGCAGCGTCCAGTGGATTGATTCCTGGATCACCTCTTGCTAATCGTTTGGCTAGTTTAGTATCTGGTCCACAGTACTGATAACCGGG
The DNA here is from genome assembly GCA_932178445.1 of Andricus quercusramuli. NCBI lineage: Eukaryota > Metazoa > Arthropoda > Insecta > Hymenoptera > Cynipidae > Andricus > Andricus quercusramuli. The sequence goes on along the minus strand of CAKNXH010001842.1, from coordinate 29,263 downwards.
CTAATGCAACTCAAACGGCAAATTGTTGATGATTCTGTTGAGCAAACCTCTTCCACGTCTTGCCTGCTTCAAGGTTCGTTTACAACTGACCCGCTTGCCTCTGTGAACGATCATATCTATGCAAGGAATACTTTCAGACTGAAGGGTCAACCTATATAACCAAGTTATTTATAGGTTTTCCAGTCAGTCTTTGTCAAGATGCAGTTTAAAACACAACCTGTGAAACTACCTATCCAGAATTTTGATTCGCTTGTTCAAAACGAGAATAGAGAAAAACGACATGATCATTTGTTGCCAAACAGCGTACGAGCAATATCTTGTGGACCTTCCAACTGTGGAAAGACAAATGCTTTGTTGGCTCTACTGATACATCCTAATGGACTAAGATTCGAAAATATTTACATCTACTCAAAATCTCTGAAACAACCAAAGTATGAATTTTTGGAAAAAGTCATTCAATCTGTAGATGGCGTTGAGTACTATCCTTTTAATGAGTATGAGGAGGTTATAATGCCAAGTGAAGCAAAACCAAATTCAGTCATTGTATTTGATGATGTTGCTTGCGAGAAACAGGATAATATAAGAGCATTTTTTTCTATGGGTAGACACAAGGATGTCGACTGTTTTTACTTGAGCCAGACGTATGCCCATATTCCTGAACATCTTGTACGCGATAATGTTAATTTACTTGTGTTATTTAAACAAGACGAAATGAATCTAAAGCATATTTATGATGATCATGTGACTACTGATATGACTTATTCAAAATTTAAACATATGTGTTTAACTTGCTGGAATAGTGATAAGTATGGATTCGTTGTAATTGACAAGGATAGGAATCTTAATCAAGGTAGATATAGGAAAGGTTTTGATTGTTTCATAAATCTGGGAAAGTAATATATACACATGCTGTGATCAATACAGAAACAGTCGCACCTTAGACGTTGATGTATCAACATGTCTTCGCGTGAGGAGAATTTCCAAAAGCAACAAAATATTTTACATCAAATTGCTATAGCTAGTGAATCAATTCGACGGAAGCATAGGTTCATAAAGTTGGGTAAAGAAACAGTTGAACGAACATTAAGTGACACATTTAAGCCCATTGTTAATCCACTCGAGAAAATTTTTGGTGGCCTCAAGAATATGAAGAAAAAAGTTAAGCCAATCAAAAGGAAAGAAGAAGAGGAAGCAAAGAGTGAAGTAGAAGCAAGTATTGATGATGATGATGATGATTTGTCATATAAATCAATTAATGATGAGGAAGAAGCAGACGAGAATGAAGATCCCAGTAACTTGGAGTTATCAGCTCGTAGTGAAGAGGAAAACAACTCAAAAACGCCTGCATCTTCATGGATTGTTGATGATGATGCAAAAAAGTATCTCATATTGTTGGGTGAAAGAAGCAGAGAACTCGATAATGTGTATGGAGTGAGAAAATTAACGAGAGATAGATTAAGGATTGGAGATTCTCCGATAAGTTTCAGTCATAACTATATTCATGTGGGTAATTTGAATTTCCCCAAAAGTAAAGGCTTGCTTGAACTTTTATTTAAAAAATTTTCCGAAGAGTCCTCTATTACCTCCAATGGTCATGAAAATTATAGGCAAATTATCATTGCAACAAACGCGTATAAAAAGAATTATAAACCAGATGACGAAATTCGTGACAATAAATCCTTTAAATATAAAAATTTTATAAAGAAATTAATTCCCACATCTCCATCAGAAAATACAAATAGGCGAAGTATAAGCCGAAAATCATTATCAGGTGAAGGTATGATCCCGCAACACATGATTGCTAGACAGGGTAGTCTGGTGGACTACATTTACTGGGATGACCCGAATGAATTGCTAGATCGATTACGCTTACTGCTAGCGTCTCAAGCAGCTGGAAATCCAAGTCACACAAACGAAATTATATCAATTATTGAAGAGCTGCGGGAAACTGGATTTATATATTAATGAGTGTTTTGCCAAGATTTTAATCATTTACAAGATGAGCATCGATGTATTCGGGCGTCATTCCAAGCGAGCAGAGAGTAGAAGTTGTGGTCCTCCTGAAATTGGCTTCAAAGTCACATCTGAAGGAGATTATGACATGAATAATAAAAGGCTGTGTAAAGTGGCTGATGCACAAGAGCAGAATGATGCTGTTAATCTGAATATGATGCAACATATGATACAGCGTGAACTTCAGACTATCTACGATGTTATAGCTTCCTTGCGAACTGAAGTAGTCAATAATGATATGATGATTGAGACTTTGGAAAATTCCACCGATAAACTTTTGAAAAATGCGAAAATTGATGCTGAATCAATTCGAAAACTGGTGTATCGAAATTCAGAGCTCATTAGTCAAGTAGACAACAGACAAGCTGATCTTGTTGAAATGCAACCGTACGAGAGAGTAAACAAAGGATACAAGTACATCTTAACTGTAATTGACATATTTTCAAAATTTGCTTGGGTTGTTCCCGTTAAATCCAAGAAGGGTGAAGATGTAGCTGCAGCCATGAAATCTGTACTTGATGAAGGACGCGTACCAAAAAATTTACATGTTGATAGAGGTAAAGAATTTTACAACTCGCATTTTGAGAATCTTATGAAGCCATATAAGATAAATTTGTACTCGACATTTAGTAATTTGAAAGCATCAATTTGCGAGCGATTTAATCGTACCTTGAAGAATAAAATGTGGATGCAATTTAGCTTGGAGGGTAATTATAAGTGGATAGTATTTTGAAAGATTTAATTTTTTCTTACAACGATACCAAACATCAGACTATTAGAATGAAACCAAAAGATGTTACTAAACAAAATGAGAAAAAATTGTTGTTCAATGTATACACAAATTTCAGTGTGAAACAAGCAGTTAAGAAGGCTAAATTTAAAGTTAGAGATAGAGTACGTATAAGTAAATCTAAGCATGTTTTTGAGAAAGGCTACACACCGAATTGGACAACTGAAATATTTACCATAAGTCATGTTAAGAATACCGAACCAGTGACGTATATGCTTAAAGATTATTATCGAGATAAAGCTATTGCAGGTAGTTTTTGCGAACAAGAACTTGGTGAAGTTAGACATCCAGACATTTATCTTGTGGAAAAAGTACTGAAAAAACGTGGAAATGAGCTGTTTGTAAAATGGTTAGGTTTTGACGACTCTCACAATAGTTGGATAGATAAGTCTAGTTTGTAAGTATCTTTGTATTAATATTAAGGTTTTTCTGAATAAAGTTGATTATTCTCAAACATATATCTTTTTACTTACTCATCTACCTACCCTTAATCTATTAAATGAAAAAGGCGAATTTGGTTTAAATTATACTTTTATTCAAATTCTCATACTAATAAGATACATGACAAGTTTTAATGTACCAAGGTACTATTCACACATTTGAGTTCTGGTAATTTCTCAATTACTTCTTCACACACATTTTGATTGAAAAAAGTAATCATTTCAAGAAACAAAATTTCAAATCGCATGAGATTATTAAATATAAGTTTTTTTATTGCTTTATTTTTTAAAGTTGCATAATGTTTTTGTACATAGGATTTTACACTTTTCACACAAGGTGATTTCACATTGCACCAAACACCTTCAGCGATGGTTCCAATGATGACATCCTTTATGCGTTGAAACGGCATAAGACTCTGCTCCAGAAGATACCGGTCGATACAAACACTGTCTTCCAGGAGAACAGCAAACGTTGCTTCTTGTAGTACAAACGGATAATAATTTCGAGTTTCTTGAATTTGCTCCAAAGCCACTATATAATCTCCAAAAGATGTAGTCATATGTATATGGAAATTTCCACAGTCGATGCATTGCTGCTTCTCTTGGCCATCAAAGAACAGTGAAATGAGTTTGAAGTAACTTTTGAATAATTTCCAGTCTTCAGGATTCAGGGTTATACTTGCACGAGGATGACTGGCTAACGGTTTCACAGATGAGGCGAGCTTTCCGTCTTTTTTAAAATCAACACCAATGATAATTTGCTTTGTGAATGATGAATACAGATTGTATGTAGCTGCATGTAACATTTGATTTCGAGGCGTATGAGGCATGATGATGATGATGTTGATTGCACTGAAGGCTTTCAGATACTGAGCGATAGTTGAAGACTCTTAACTTTATATATTTTTCTTTACAAATTCGATGGAATTGTAGCATCCACCCAAATATCGCATGCAGAGATCACCATCTTCACCAGACATTTGCATTCCCAACAGCAGATTTTCATCTTCACTCAGCAGATTGGTCATCCTCGCTGGTAGAAAAACGGTGAATTTGTCTTCTACCGTGACAATGAATCGCACTCCAAACTGTGTTGTGGCTTTCCTGATGCTTGTAATTTCATAGTCTTTGTTCAGCTCTAGTTCCTTGAGCTTCTTCGTTGGAAGGAAGTTGTTATTGATGGCAATTTTATTTAGTTTGGAGAAATCCATTTTTTTCACTGTTTCACTTTTTGCAATATTCAGAGTATTAAATTTTCTCGTTAAAGTTTGTGAATCTATTCGCACTTGTATTAATTGTTTTAGTTCTCGAATGTTCGAATGGCAGAAGTCTAGTCGCTTGGAAAACCCTTGGCAGAAGCGATTCAAAAGTCCGGGCGGCCCCCCCCCCCCCCCCCCCCAATTGATACGGTTCCCGCGCCTACCGTTTTTCCCGACATTCTTCAGACCTTAACTAAGAGCTGTGTGTAATGGCTGTGAAAGTCAAATTTTTTCTTGCGCGTCCAATTTTAAGCCAGTCGCTCGGTTTTTGCGAGAGAAAGCATGACACAACTCCGCGACTGGCTTAAAATTGGACGCGCAAGAAAAAATTTGACTTTCACAGCGAGTTTTCATCGTATCGCGATGATTTTTTTTTTAAATTTAGGTAGAATTTGAAAAGAATTGTAATGGCATACATAAAGATAGCTTCAACATCCAAGTTTAACGAGGAATCGTGTATTCATAATTATGTTGACATTTTCCAACTAAATTAATTTTCCCGCGGTTTTGAATTATGCTAAAGTTATTACACACACATTACACACAGCTCTTAGTTAAGGTCTGAAGAATGTCGGGGAAAAAGGTAGGCGCGGGAACCGTATCAATTTTTTGGGGGGGTTTTCCGGACTTTTGAATCGCTTCTGCCAAGGGTTTTCCAAACGACTAGACTTCTGCCATTGTTTGACCGCTCTTAGTTGAAACCTGAAGAATGTTTCTAAACAAATTTGACGCGGCCACCTAAGCGATTTTTTTGGCAAATTTTACGTCGTGGAAAACCGGCTGCCATTTTCATACGCAAAGGTTGCAGACGAGCAGAGGTGCCATTTCATGATGTATTAATGTTTTTCTTACAAATTTCGAGCTTTCATCTTGAGCACCGAATCGAGTCGTTTTTTGTAGCTAGCTCTTGGACTATATCAATGATTCAAATGCTGTAAAACGACAGCTTGAAGAAATCAAACGTCATAATGAAGCAATGGAAGCCATTGATGTGCGGAAATGTCTTTATTTGAAACCATATAAAGAAGGATTGGGATTTTATCTAAAACCATATACTCAAGGAGCAGGACTTAAGTACAAGTCAAAAAACTCAAAGTGACGCTACCTCACCGAGCACTAACCGATGCAGATTTATTTAAATTCGCAAAATCTTTTAAAATTACAAATTTTCGAGGTGTTTTTATGCGAAATGGATTACCAGAGGGTGGGCCACATAAATATGAAAGTGCTATTGTTAACCTTGATGATAAAAACAAGTTAGGGACTCATTGGGTTGCGTATAAAAATATTAACAATAAAATAATTTATTTTGATAGCTTTGGTAATCTCTGGCCACCTTTGGATTTCTTTAAGTATCCAGGTGTTGGTATCGTAAAATATAATCATGAAAGGTATCAAAATCATGATACATTTATGTGTGGGCATTCATGTCTGAAATTTTTATGTAATCATTTAAACTCTAAAAGCATGTATAATCTATATAAATGCAGAGACTAATGATTTCAAGTCAATAAAAAGCTAGCCGTCATCATGGATGATTCATTGACACTGACATTATCGGGATCCACTTCCATCCTAGAAAGTCAGTATTTTCCTACAATTGAGTTATCTCCATATAAAAATTACGCTTTTGGTCTTGTTAAATTTCAAACCCTTAATTCGATACCTAATGTAGACATTGGACAAAATAAATTTTATGTGGATGATGAAATAATTGAAATACCTACAGGAAGTTTGAAATAAGTGACATAAAGCGCTTTCTACAGAATGTTTTAGTAAAAAGGGTTATTGAAATTCATATTAAATCAAACAATAATACTTTAAAAAGTGAAATTTATTGCAGTCACGACATAAATTTTGAACCTAAAGATTCTATCGGTCATTTGCTGGGGGTTTCTTCACGCAGACTAGAAGCTAAACAAGTTTATGAATCTGTTCAACCAGTATCGATCATAAAAGTGAATTCTTTGAGAATTGAGTGTAGCATAACGACAGGTGCATAAATTAATGGTCAGAAAGTACATACTATTCATGAATTTTTTCCTGTGGTGCCACCTGGATATAAGATAGTGGAAGTACCATCTCATGTCATTTACTTACCAGTTGCCGTGCAGACAATGATCATATTTTCATTTCAGATGATCATATCTGGTTCATTTGGATTGAAATTTAATCCGATAAATCTATTATTTGCCTTTGCATATCTATTTGAGAATTGGGAAACCCCACCTTGAATACCTTTTTCAATAAATAACAACATTTCAACATCTGTGAATAAATCGAGTTCAATTCCTGTATGTCTTAACATTGCATCAAAAGCAAGTCCCGGTGCTGTGTAATAGTGTAATGGATCTAAATTGTACGTTGAAAAACATGTTTTTCTAAAATTTTGAAAAATATCAGCCAAAAGTAAAACATCAGTTTCTAAATAAAGATCAGAGTATTCACCCATAGTTTTTAAATTATAAGTTTTCCATACTTTACAAGCATGTTGATAATTTGAATCGTTTAATTTTGAATAAAAAGCCTCTTTTATTGGCAATTTTTTTCTGCAGTTTTACCCAACTATCAATATAATCATAAGGAAAAACACCTTTCCTTGTTAATAAATTAAATTCATCATCATTTGGGCAATATTGTCTCGTAATATGTTTCTCATCATTATTTAAATATTATGCCAATTTTTCAAGACTGCTAGGCATAAATTTTACATCAGAATTTTTTTCTAATAAACATTCTATATCGGAATAAATTGCCACAGGGGCTTTTTCTTGAAATCTATAGTTTTTAAATTTCAATATGTTATTCTTTTGAGTTGGCAGTATTACCCTGCATTTATTCATATTCTCGCAGTCAAATTTATGATTATTTAAAGATTTTTCAAATTTAAAATGACATAAAAATCGATCACAGAACCAAGTGCGACAATGAACCTTTGTAAATTGTGATTTTATCAATCGAGATAGATTTTTAATACATGCGAAGTGATAAATTAGATTATTTTCAAAAATATCATCAGCTTCCTCATTTAAATCAATTTCTGTATTTTCAATCATAAGAAGATGAATTGTGGGCTTGTCTGATTTAAGTTGACTTCAATACAGAGCAGAAATTTCCTCTTTCTTACTATTTTCGTAAGACTCTATACTATAAACATTTATACTTGAATTATTTAATTTCTCAAGTTTCGCTATATCATGTAAACTAATAGGAAATTGTATTTCATCATATTTGAGTTCAGTATCGAAATGAGGATAAGAACTAGTATGGTTAGAATGTCTTTTAACTGGGTACAGAACTGCCATTACCGACCAGAGAAAACAAAAAGCATCAGTATTGTCTACATTTACAACTGCTCTTTTATCTCTTACAAATTTTGGTAATCGTATATAAGTTGGAAAACCAGCAACCGAAAGTGGTGTATATTTATTGAAATTGACATTCAAATGTATAATTTCTTTTAACTTCCAATTAGACTTTGTATGTTGAAACTCTTCAACTTTAAATCATATTTTCTCTCTTACTTTAATCTTAAACCATTCAATAATATCTGTCAACTTAAGAATAGTTTCGTTTTTGTTGTTAAAAAATTTTATTTCTTCTACTTCCCTACCCTCTATTATTTATTCGTACAATAATCATTTTTTTGCATCATCTAAAAAGCTATTTAAATCCTTGTGAGTTGAATTTATTATTAAACCTGTTCTAATGCTCTCCTGAAGGCAGTCTCCATGTCTTCTCACTTGATATTTTCTTTGTCCACAGCTTCATTGATCCCTGCTCCTCTTCTTCGTACTATACCATTAAGCCATTTCCCTTTCGGCGAGCCTCTAGGGGTAAGCGTGACACTACCCGATTCGGGTAGTGTTTCTAGGTGGATAGTTTCTTGTAGTAAATAACTACAAGTGTGGTCTCACCACACCCACGACCGCCAACAGCAACGCAGTAGTATCAGACAGTCACCCATCCAAGTACTAACCGCGCCCAACACTGCTTAACTTCAGTGATCTAACGGGAACTGGTGTTTCCAGCGTGGTATGGCCGTTACTTACTACTCTTCTTCGTAACTTCATGAATTTTCGATTTCTAGCTTTTAAAATCCCAACTAGAGATTAAATTTTATTTTTTTGAACCAAAGAAATGTCTTTTCCTCTTCTCAGGAGTTTATTCAGTAGCCGGATGTTTTGGATGCCACCTCGGATCCAAAAATCAATTTCTTCAAATGTGGCATTTTCTTCCAAAATTTCGTACGCCTCATCCATCATTTTAATAAATCTCTTACACTGCTCTGAATTCATTTTCAAAATATTTTTAAAAATATGCTCACTGAATAATTTTTATGTCTGAAAACTCGAACACCAAATACTAGGTAAATTGCACTAAATATTTAAGTTAATTTTTCAACTGAATGCTACACACTGAATAGTAGCTAATTGTACACTAAACTCACGTTGAACTGTATATTATTATTATATTGCTTTCGACTTGTGTGCCGATTCGCTTGGAGGTTTGATATCAACTGGGCAACTGATTTAAAAATCCGAGTTATATATTGTATATTATACATAGAACCATCAGTATGAATGTATAGACTATAGCTGGAATCTAAGATCGGTTAATGACTATAGTTGGAAGTTTCTTATCTGGAGTTCAGGCTGGACACCGCGACGCCAAATTACAATACTCATACGTTACACTCGTGTCGCTGTTCCACGCTTCTTTACATCCAACTTTAGAAACCTGAGATTGGAATTTCTAGAACTGTTTACACCAGACGTATTATTTAAAAAATCAAAGACAGGTTCCCATACTTATGACGTAGTTATAAAATGTTTAAGCCAATCGATTCTCGGCAACATTAAAGGCAATACTGCCAAGGGATTTGTTATTAGAAAATATATCAAAGAGATGATGTCATATGAGTGACACATTATACTTCTTGTTGAGTTGTATTTGTGGTCGTGCTGCTTGCCCGGAGTTCTCGTTGTCCGAAGAGCCGTACCACAGTTATTTTTTGCATTAGGATTCAAGAGATCTTACGTGTGTGCCTTTTGGAGATCGATTGAAGTGAGACAACCCGATATACTTTGTTTAAAAATGTTAATATTGATAAATCATTGGCAGTAAGCTGCAGTTCGTTTTAGACTGGTAAGATTTTTCGCGTTTTCAAAAAGCGTCATCGCGATTTTGTTTACGTACACGACATTGACGTTAATCGTTTTCTTTGTAGGTAATTTTAAAGTTTCGAATTTGGATTCCGGCCATTCTTCCTCCGCTTGTTTAATTCATACAGGACCATTCAGCCAAAAAGAGTAATCGATTATCTCCTTTGGTGATAGGCCTCGCGATACGAGATCTGCGGGATTATATTCGGTAGCTACGTGTCGCCACTCATGAGGTGTCGATAATGCTTGAATCTTGGCAACGCGATTTGCTTCAAAAGTTGGAAGAGTGTGAGAAGCCTTTTTCATCCAATTCAATGCAATCATGGAATCGGACCAAAAAATTGTTTTTTGTATAATTAATCGGCGTGAAGCTTGATGAACTATTGAGAATAAATTCACCAGTAAAGGAGCAGAGCATAGTTCTAAACGACATACATGTTCGACATCTAAAGGAGCGACTCTTGACTTTAAGCAAATTAATTGAGTGGTGATTACGCCATTATCGTCGATAGATCTGATATAAAGACAAGCCCCGTAAGCCTTTTTGCTAGCATCACAAAAACCATGTATGTCTAAGCTAGCGTAATCATCACCAATTATTTTTCTTTGGGTAGTGAATTTTTCTAGGAAAATTAATTGATCTTGAAATTCGATCCAGTCTTCTCTTATTGGAGATGGAACGTTCTCATCCCAATCTAATTTTGATTTCCACAATGATTGCATAATTATTTTAGCTTTTACGATAACAGGCCCTAATAATCCGAGAGGGTCAAAAAGTTCCGCTATTTGTGAGAGTATCGATCATTTAGTTACGAAATTGTCTATATTTGGCTGATTTATGGTATAAAGCAGCAAATCTGGCTTTGGGTCCCAATAAATACCCAGAGTTTTAGTTTTTTCTCCTAAATTTGAACATAGAAATGAATCGTTACATGTGAAATCTCAACACGTCTGGAATGTATTTATTGAAGACCGAGCAACGTTACACTTACGTTTGTTGCCCAACAACATTCCATTGCAATTATCACATCCTCTGAAATGTAACAGCGCATATTACGTCATCATTAATTTATCAATTTAAATACCGCCCCCATGTCAATCTCGAACCTTCTAAATTTAACATGAACCATGGTTTTTTAGCATGGAACAGAACCATGTCGGTAACATGTCGGTAACAGGAATCTTGGGTTAGAACGCTCCCTACCTATCTACTGACATAATCCAAAGAGATATAAAGTGGAAATACATTTAGATCGAGGTAGGTGAATGTGTATACAAAATCCATGATTCGATGAATATCATTGAATATTGGATATTGAAATGTTAATTACAGTTGTAATAGAATATATTAACAAAATACACTAATCTAGAACCCAGTATCTATAGGTCACCAGATCTAGATACAGCAATATTATACGCGCAGTGTGCAATTCAATTAAAACAAATTCTTCTGAGTGAAGCTAGAGTAGTATGCCAGGACAGAAAAGTTTGGCGACAAATAGTTTGTAAACAGAGTGACAACAGAGTGAATGATGCCTGACACAAAGATCTAGGATACTAATGGGCCCAAGTGGGGAACCATGCATAACAATTTTGTGAGGCTCCTCACTTGGGGTGATCGCTAGAGAGATTGATCAGCAGCCTGGGTCGGAGCAGTGTTGCGGAATGAACGTGTCATTTAAATAAATAGCACAAGAATTCCAAATCAATCTAAAACATCTATACCTCACACCTATATACCTATATACCTTATACCCATATACCGACCTACTGTATACCTATATACCTATTCACTATTTTCCAACCGAGCAAGTCACGCCTACCCCGAAAGGGAAATGGCTTAATGGTATAATAATAATAATAATAATAATATTACTGTGCCGCTGTGTAAGGATAACAGCGGCAAAGCCAAATTGCAAACTACATCATGCTTCTAATTTTGTACCTACAACATCATCGTAAATGATTTCAAACAACGTATTGAAATAACTTATAACATCCTGATCTCATCAGTCACTTGACTTAGTCCGTGGCTATGACGAAAAACCGGGTTCGCCCGAGAAAAAGTTTGAAAAAAAAAAAAATATATCTCCCTCGCGATAAAGGGGGTAGAGGATTGCTAAGCTTAGAGTGTCTTCATCGAAGAACGGTTCTGGCTACAGCCTGCTCAGTTCTAAAAACCACGGATTCCCTTATGCGACTCGTACATCAACATGAAGTCGCCAATGCTGCGGTGTTTCTATACCATGCAGCGGATAGGGCCGCAGAGGAGCTTGATCTCCCATTTAATTCCAGCGACATTACACATGGCCTAGCATCACTAACACCTCTGGTGCTCAAAAGTCGTATACAGGAAGCAGAACATACGCTCCTACTAAGAGAACATGCTGAGAAACCCCTCCATGGTAAGTTCTACGGCATCCTACGTAGAGAAGGGCTCTCGATGGGTCTGACCAACATGTTTCTCAAGTCTGCTGGATTGAGATCGGAGACCGAGGGATTTCTTTTTGCCTGTCAAGACGGCGTCATAGACACCTTAGTTTACCGCGAGCGCATAATGAATGTACCTGTACGCGATACCAACTGCCGAGCGTGCAAGCAAGAGCCCGAAACACTTGGACATGTTCTCAGTGGATGCTCTAAATATGCACGCTGCGCGTACATAGAGAGACACAATGCAGCTCTAAAAGTATTATATTACCATCTTAGGCATTTCTATGGTGTTGATCTATTGCCCGTCTTGCCCTACGCCCAGGGGGAACTCGAGTCAGTTGTGGAGAATGATCAGTGTAAGATCTACTGGAATTTCTCATTCTCCACCACTCAACGTATCAGTGCTACGAAGCCCTACATTGTCCTCCAAGATCTGAAGAACAAGATCATTTACGTGATTGAATTCTCGGCACCAGCCGATGGTAATATCACGGCAAAGGAGGGAGAAAAACGGGCGAAATATCAAGCACTTCTTTTCGAGCTGAGTAGGCTGTACCAAGGCTACAAAGTCCATCTTATAATTCTTATAATCGGCTGTCTTGGAGGTATGAAAGCTTCATTTATTAGCCAACTCAACAAGATTCCGGCTTGCCAGCGTCAGGCTCATTTCATCGCGAACCGGACGCAAAAGGCTGTTCTCCTGGGATCACTCCATCTGGTCCGTCAACACTGTTCCTCTTAAATTCTACAAAGATTGGTAGCTCTAAAAAAGTATCCAGAGGTGAAACCTTCATCTCCAACTGTCTTGTCTGCCCCGTAAGGTCATTCGCGGCTAGAAACCTGACTCCAAGGAACAGTGTTGGCCGATGTTATCACGCGTAAATTTCCCGCTCTTGCTTACCTTCTAGGGCAGAAGGAGCAGAAGCGGATGACGTACACATTCCAGTAGCTTTGGGATTGGTTTCTTTAAGGAATCATGATCAAAGCTTCAGGAGCCTACAACTTCTCTAATAATTATAATAATGGTAGCTGTAAGAAAGCATCCAGAGGCGACTGGTGTCACCTTCAACACTCACGGCCGCTGTGTAAGGATAACAGCGGCAAAGCCAAACTGCAAACTACAAAATGCTTCTAATTTTGTACCTACAACATTATCGTAAATGATTTCAAAAAACGTATTGAAATAACTTATAACATCCTGATCTCATCAGTCACTTGACTTAGTCTGTGGCTATGACGAAAAACCGGGTTAACCCGAGAAAAACTTTGAAAAAAAAAATAACCATAATAATCAAAAAATTTTGAAACGCTTGTCGCTATCCGAGGATCTTCGGGGCGCCTCTGGAGCCACCGCTGGGGGCCACAGCATGCGGGACGGTGGTGATGGTGAGCTGCGAGATGGTCGGCAGATCTCACTAATCAAACAGCTGGCCAGCAAGAACATCTGCGACATACGGTAAGCAGTGAAACATCAACTGCGTCTGCTGAGGATGCTTTGGCTAGCGTTAGCTGTTTGCAGCCAACCACTTCAACAGAAATACCGTGGGAGAGCATCAAGTGGGATACCACAATGAATGAGGAATTGATGCGTCTCTATTATGAAAGTGCGAAGTTTGAAACATCACGCAAAAAAGGACAAAATTTCAGAACGAAATTTGCCGCAAAGTATTCTCAAATAGAGAAAGTCGCACTGAGAGATCTTATCGCTAAGGTAAAGGACATCAGGACTAATCTTTTCATCTCAGAAGATCGAGCAATGGAGAGTAAACAGCAGGTTGATTTGGAGTGGAAAAACAATGGCAATGAACAACAGTTAGAGGAAGCCGCGTCACACGAACAAGCAGTGGCAATTGATGTTCTTCCTTAACCTGGTCATGATCCAGCACCACCACATCCTCCGGAGGAAGATGGCCTAATACAACCAGTGCCAGAAGCAGAGGTTCAACAACCAAGGAGGCGATTAAAATGGACATACCATATGAACAGAGATGTGATGCGCTCTTATTTTTTGGCAAAGAAAAGTGGGCAAAGTGTAACGAAAGAACATCATCGTCTCTTCTTACTTAAGTACTCAGAACTAGGCACAAGAATAAATGAGCAGAATCTAGCATATCAAAAACGCTCAATATCTGTAAACAAATTGCTTTCGGCTGTTGAAATAGCTGCCATCGAAATGGAAGTGGAACGGCAGCTTCCTATTGATGAACTTCCATTGGGAGATGTGGACAACGAGGACTTGATTGCAGCTGAAGGCATAGGTGCTAGGGATAATGAACATCAAGTACCGGATGCACTAGAACCACATCCGGACATTATAAACGATGATATAAACAGCGAAGTCCCAGAAAAACTACAGCACCTTGAAAGGAATTTTGGTAATGCTTCACTAGAGTTCAAACATGTAGAACCAACACAAAGGCATTCACTGCCCTAGATGAACATCACAAATGATCTGCGTGCACTAATAGAACACCTGAACAGCAAGGTTTTACCTATGCATTTGAATGCAACACAAAATGCGTTAGAGGTGCAAACTCTTGTATACTGTGCAGCTGTGGCAACCGTTAGAACGTTGGGCCGCAGAACTAGGCCTATAACTGCAGTCTTCGCCCCAAGACAGGAGCGAGATCCACCATGAAAGATCAGGTTGGATATGGATGTCAGCAAAGTAAGGTGAAAATTGGGTCGACTGAATCAATATAAGAAAGGAAATCGAACCAACAAGCTGATACACCATGTTATTAAAATCATCCACCCTCGGTACATCGAGACATGGACACCAGCAATATTGGATGAGATTATAGACTCCCAGCGGCAGAGACATGACGTTCTTACTGCTAGACTGCGTCGGTACAAGAAAAGTTGTACAAGAAGGCAACAAAATCGAACCTTTCAGGCAGATGAAAGAAGGTTCTATCGTGAACTGAGTGTAAATCAAAATAACGAACAAGACACCGAAGTCCCTCAATTGGAAGACATGACTAACTATTGGTCATATGTTTGGGGAAAAACTAACAGAAGCAATTTGGACACTGCGTGGTTCCAACTAGAGAAAGCAAGAGCAAGCAATAACCCTGAAATGGAGCTGACGAACATCAAAGCATTAGATGCCATGCTTTTTTACTGAATGACCCAGGGTCCTCTCAGGAGTATATATATATATATATATATACATATATATATATATATATATATATATATATATATCCATTATTTCTTGATTTTAGACATATATTATGAGAAGGTGGGTTAAAAAATGGTAAAGTTCCTGAAACACGTGTAACATTCTATTGACACAAGAGTCCATTTAAGATCCCCTTAAATCCCATTAGGACGGCAGTTATATACTCAGTAACTTTTCCAGTAAACGCAGTTTCTAATATTACCGTTATATCCACTTAGAGAAATTCCGTACAAAATGATGTAGTTTTTTAGTCTCCTCTTAAGTTCCCTTTAGATCTTCTCAGAATGAAAATTTCATGCCCTTAGATCCTCTTAAGACAACAATTATATACTTAGTCAATTTTCCAGTAAACGCATCCTCTTAAATTACTGTTAGATACAATTGAAGAAATTCCCCAAAAAAAATTTAGTGTTTTAATGTCCATTCAAGATCCCCTTAGATCCTCTTAAAATGCAAATATATGTATACTTAGCAACAGTTCCACTAAACGCACCTATTAAATTCCCTTCAGATCCACTTAGAGAAATTCCATACAAAATAATTAAGAGTTTTAATGTCCGTTTAAAATCTCCTTAGATCCTCTTAAGACGGCAATTATATACTCATTAACTTTTCCAGTACACGCAGTCCTATTAAATTCCCATTAGATCCATTTAAGAATTTCTCAACAAATAATTTCGCGTTTTAAGGTCTACTTACGTTCCGCTTAGATCCTCTTAGAATTATGTTCCTATTAAATTTCTATTAGATCCCTTTAAAGAAATGTTCAAAAAGTAATTTCGGATTATAATTTCCACTTAGGCTCCCAGTAGAACCCATCACAAATATTTCGCGAAATTAACTGCGCAACCAGTGTCCCCTGAGGAACATATTACAACACATTACTTTCCAAGATTCCTCTTTAAATCCACTTAAAACTCGAACTGCAATCTTAGAGGCTTCTAAACAGATTCTAACGATTCCTAACGGGTATTTTTACCAGGGGATCTCTAAATAAAAAATAAAAAATTCTGGTTCTGGTGGTTCGGAACCCACCTTAAGCTGTAGGTCCCCCCATCATGCATTTGACTGCAACCCAGTCCGTGAATGATGGGGTAAAAACCAGGCTTTGCCCAATATGTCAAGGTACACGCTCTTATCAGGTTACTTGATTGTATTATAATGATGCGTCCGTGACTGATAATATATACCGAGACAACCCCGTGCATAATATTCAAACAAACGAAAAAATCCAACTCTAACCAAAAATACCTCCGACATATTAGGCTCTAACCATCTTAAGCCTGAGCGAAAAATGAGTTACCTCATTTCATTACTTTAAGTTATTGACAAAGATATTCTTCCTTTCTCCAAATGCCATGTCACATTTTTTAGTCAGATTGCGATTGTCTACGGAAATGTTCGAAGCTATGTGTACCAAAATTTCGGTACACGTATATCCACGCTCTTTCATTATTTTGCTTTTAAAAATGAAGTGTAATTAAAATAGAGAAGAGAGTCTATTTTTGTTTTGTTTCGCATACAAAAATTTCATATTATTCATATTTTGTATTACATAAGATTTCACATATTTTTGTATCATACGAGATATTGTGACATCCTGTCACTCCCAATAAAAATCAATACTTTCTTTTCTACAAGCAATTGTTCTAAAGTATTCCTTGTCAAAAAAATATACAATGTATCGCCAGCTTGACCGCGACCAAACCTACTTATTAGTCACTCGAGAGGGATCGCGCCCCAAATGAATAGCTAACTGAGGCTAAAGTGTATTTGACTATAAAAATTAATTGTTACACTTGAGAGGGAGCGCGCCCTAAAATAAGTAGTGAATAAGGGAAATTAACCTATGTAAGGAACATAAAACTTCTAACATTGTAGCGGAAAAGTATATAACCCGCCATGTACAAAAAGTCAGTCAGTCTAATTGTCGCCTCTTTATCCCGTTCAGTCGTTTTTCTGAAAGTCTATATGTCGCCGCTTGTTCCGTTTAGTCGTCTTTCTAAAAGACTCAATTCCGTCGCTTTATCTGTAGTCAAGGAAAATTCCGTGTGATCAATTTAAATTCAGTTGGTTCTGTGCATATTTGGATTACGTGTAAGATAATTGAATCCGGAAGTCTCTGAGGCTCTCTGGTGCTCAACCCAGGATTCCTCATCGAAACCACGAATGAAAACGCTGTCATCACTGGTTACCCGGGAGACTCTGATCCGCTGCCAGTAGAAGGATAAACTCCACATAACTCTCCTGGAAGGGACAATTGTCATAATCTCTAAAAATGCCAGTGTCAACACCTATCACAAACTCTTACCCTCTCTGCAGAGGTCGCTAACAGTGAGCCGGACAGTTCAGAATCAAATCTTGAACATTCTTCTGGAACTGGAACGTGAGATTCAAAGAGTATAAACTGAGTAAGTACAAAAAATTTACAATGTTCTATTAAATTCTCTTTCCTTCACCAATAAATATAATTGAATTCTTGTCCTTTTTTCCTTAAAAGACCGCTTATTCCGGGGATAACCAATGGAATCGGAGTTTCTGACCAGTCTCAACGGGATTTAATTATTATCACACCACCAAATGTAAACTATCGAAAATAAATCTAATCAGTTTCAAAATTCAGTATAGTTTATTTAATTCACCTCTCAATATCTCTCTCTCTCTCTCTCTGTTCTCCTCAAATCCCTCTTCGGCAAAAATCGGTATAGTCGAATTATCTTAACTATTCCGATGAATGCCGAGAAAAAATGAGGAATCAAAAAAAACATTTTAGGTAAGTGACGTAATTCAGTTATTAATTCGGACGTCACATACTTAATTTTTGGTGCATCGGCCGGGAAATTAAAAACAGAAAGAGAGAATAAATTGAGAAGGGAAGTCAAGATTTATTTTCTATTATTAAATAAGGGCAAGAGAAAAGCCAGAACAAAAATTAATAAATAAATTTTTCCCCTTTGAATCATTAAATTCTGAGAACATTAAGTAACAATAATAAGAGTACTAGAATTCAAACTTGAGAAATTAAATAAAATGAGATCACATTTTTCTTTAAATAAAAGAGAATTTCATGAAAACACTAATTACACAATTCGCATGAGACTCATACACTATATAAATATTTGCAAAAATCATAGCAGGGATTGAGCTCAAGAGGGCACTAGCATGTTATGATTTACAAATTCCATTGTTAAGTCATTTAAGAATAACAGTCGAATTACGCAATTATTACACATAAAAAATTCTCATACCACAATAAATTTGCAAAAATCATAGCAGGGATTGAGCTCAAGAGGACACTAGCATGTTATGATTTACAAATTCAACTGTTAAGTCATTTGAAAACAACAGTCGAATTACGCAACTACTATACATAATAAAACTCACACTACAATAAATTTGTTAAAATCATAACTGGGTCTGAGCTCGAGCGGGCACTAGTCAGTTATCATTAAATTATTTCACTGTTAATTCTTTTAGAATAACAGTCAAAATATAAACACAAAAATACACATTCAATACAAATACCCTAAAAAATTGAAAGACACTCTAATAAATGATTGAGTCCTTAGAATTAATATTGAATAAAATCAGTGACTTTATTCAGATTAAATTATAAAATGCCTCAAAGCAGACCCTACAGAATTAATCGTCACGCTGATAATTCTTGGAAGGAATTTTCGAAAATCTTTGAATCAATGTTAAATAAGGCCGAAGTAGCGATACGACGCTCGAGACTAAATTAAGGGGATACGATAAAATAAAAATCTAAGGGCAAAATGAAAATAAAATAAAATTGATGAAATCTTGAGAATTATGAAAAATGATATAAGATCATTTTAAGTCTAAATTATCTGAATTTTAAAGAAATTAAACATAAAATAAAATTGAAGAAATCCTGAGAATTATGAAAAATGATATAA
>CAKNXH010001842.1:0-10049 GCA_932178445.1 Andricus quercusramuli | reverse complement strand
TTTTAAGTCTGAATTATCTGAATTTTAAGAAATTACAAATAAAATAACATTGAAGAAATCCTGAGAAATATGAAAAATAATATGAAACAATTTTAAGTCTGAATGATCTGAATTTTAGGAAATTAAAAATAAAATAAAAGTGAAGAAATTCTGAGAAATCTGAAAATAAAAATGAAATATTTTTAAGTCTGGTATATTTAAATTTTAAGAAATCAAGAATAAGAATAAGATTAAGGAATCCTGAAAAATCTGAAAAATAAAATGAGATTTTTTCAAGTCTGAAATATTTGAATTTTAAGAAATCAAAATAAAATAAAATTTAAGACATCCTGAAAAGTTTGAAAAATAAAATAAGATATTTCCAAGTCTGAGCTATCTGAATTTCAAGAAATCAAAATAAAATTTAAGACATCCTGAGAAATTTGAGAAATAAAATAAGATATTTTTCAGTCTGAAATATTTCAATTTTAAGAAATTGAAATAATTAAAATTTAAGAAATCCTAAGAAATTTGAAAAATAATATATTTTTAAGTCTGAAATATTTTGAATTTTTAGAAACTAACAATAAAATAAAGATTTAAGAAATCCTGAAAAAAATGAGATATAATAATATCTATGAAATCTGAGAATAAGCTTAAGAATTTCTAACAAAATAAACAAGAATAATTATATACAAATAAATAACTCAATTGCTCAAATAAGAAAATTTACGATAAATTAATAATAAATAATACGCAAGGTTGAGACTCGTCAGAGATCCATTGAACTAGTTCAAATATCCCTATATCTAATCTATCTATTTATCCTTCTATTTATCTATCTTTCTTTATACTTATCTGTTTATCTAACTATCTATTTGTATACAAATTTATAAGTTATAAGTAATAAGTGTATCCTTACAATTATGAGAAACATCACATGTCATACACATTATCTATATATTATATATATAAATGTCAGGCCCATTTACTAATTTAAATTCCAAGGAGGGAATTATAACACGTAGCGAAAGTATGGGAAATCCAGAATTAGCGCAAAAAGTTGAGCAATTTCAAAACGCACCCTTGAAATTAAAACGTAAGGAAAACGCGAAATTGAATAAAAGTGATAGCAATTTGAATAAGCAAGGTGGAAGTAACTCAGAAAAATTCACACCTTTGAAACCAGAATCAAGCAAGGAAAAGGAAGATTCAATAATAAATAAAATAAAAAACGATTAGGCCAGTCCGATACTAGCATAATCGTTGGAGGAAATCGATTTAATGATACACCATATCTTAATGCAGCACCTAGTCTCACTTTAGGTGATAGTTTGCTAGGAAACACTAACTCTCAATTCGAAGAATCAGACATAGAAAGTTGCAAATATTTCGACAACTTATTTAGTGCAAATTCAACTGCCTATTTTTCAGACAAAACCTTATGCCCAGAAGAAATTCAAGAAGAAACTCTTTATAAAAATTTTCCAACATCTTCACACCTGCCGATTACAGGTAACCCATCCACGAACAGTCAATCGATAAGTGAACCAAATATTAAGCCTAGCACAGTCCCCCTCAACGCAACGGTACCATTTGTAGAACCATTAGCGTCAGGTACTTCGCAGCCAAGCGTGACTGAATCTACTTTACGACTAGAGGGTACGGCACCACCAAATAATAATCAGGCGTTAGTGTTATATCAGCAACCGAGAAACCCCATTTTTTCAACAAATCTCGAATCAAGTAAAGCCGAAGAAGCGAATCAAGTAAAATCAACAAACCCTTTCCTGACATTAAATCGAAAAAAAATTTCTCAATCAGAATTATTGAACCCGAGTAGACATTTGAACTCATCTACGCCCCAGAACCATTTCAATATTCATACCAACGCTGGGGCACCTGCAACGCCGGAACAACAGACGAACTCCCTGAACGAAGATCAACGAGGAGATAGCACAATGTCGCTCCCTACAAACCAACAGGTATCGCTTCGAGACGCTCTCGAAATCGTCCCATGCTTCAATGGTTCTCACGAAACGCCGCTTGCCATATTTATTGAAGCGTGTAGAGAAGCCAAATTAATGCTCCCTTTAAGTGCGGAATGTAATTTAGTGCGATTATTAAGAAGTAAACTCACGGGCGAAGCTAGGAAATGTATATACGGAAATACGTACACAAATGCGGAAGATTTTTTAAATAAATTAAAAACGGTTTATTCCCCCTCAAAAACTATTTATCAACTCCAGGGTGAATTAGAAACCACCTATATGTGGAAAAACGAAAATGTATTATCTTATGCAACTCGCATACGAGAAATCGCCTCCCAACTTTTAGATGCCCATAAGGCCAACAATGGGAATCAAGTAGCGAACGAATTCGCCGGACAATTAGAAAGTGATACCATCGATTGCTTCGTCAGAGGATTAAAACCAGAATTAGAAATAAGAATGGGAGAAGCAGATTCATTTTCAGAAATTTTCGAAAGAGCAGTACCTAATAGAGGTCAAGGACCTCAGGTGAATAGAAATGACTACCAGTCTCGCCCTAAAATAGGTCAATACAATCCTCAGAATAACCAAGGACAAAATATTAATCAGGGTGGAAATTTCAACGCTTATCGAAATTTTAATCGAAATTTTGATCAAAATCAAAATTTCAACCCTGATCCAAATTTTCGAAATTACTATCAAGGCTTTAATCAAAAACAGAATTTTAACCCCAATCGAAATTTCAATCAGAATCAAAACTCTAATCAAATCCCAATTGTTAATCGGAATCAAAATTTTAATGCAAATGTGAATCCTAATCGGAATCGAAATTTCGATCAAAATTCAAATTTTAATCAAAATCCGAATTTTAATCAGAATCAAAATTTTAATCAAAATCAAAACTTTAGTCAAAATCGAAATTTTAATTCGACTTACATTGAAAATCAAAATTTTAATTGGAATTCCAGTCCAATCCCAATCAATGATCCGCATTCAAATTTTCATGGAACTCAAATACAAGAACAAATTCAAAATCAACATTCAAAAATAATATGTAATTATTGTAAAGAAACGGGACATTTCCTCAAGGACTGTGAAGTGAGAAAAAGAAACAACGAACGGCGCCATCCAGAAACCCCCCCGCAATCTCAGCCACAGCCATCGGAAAACTAAAAAGCCCTCTCCATTCAGGGTGCGCAGAGAAGGGCTCACGTATAAACGCCGAGACACCCGATATATTACAAGTTAAAACAGAACGCGTAAACCTCAGCATAGACAACACTATCCCATATATTAGTTTATCAGCAAGGGGACTAAAAAATCCAGTAAACATGATGTTGGACACAGGGGCAGGTCCGAATTTAATTAAGGAAAAAGTGATCTTATCCACTACTAACGTCAACGAATTAGAACGTCTAAGGTTAACTGGAATAAACGAACGCCCGGTATATACTTTAGGACAAATTACTATTGACATCCTTGACAGTCTCACAGTATTTAATATCATTCCCAACGAAGTCCCAGTGGACCACGATGGAGTATTAGGAACTGAATTTTTTAGAATTAACAACGCTAAAATAAACTATGCTGAAGGCCAACTAGAATTCAATAATAAACAATATCCTTTTACATCACTGGGAAATGTCACCATACCAGGCAGGACAATCTTAAATATTTATGCCAATATTAAAAATAAAGAAAAAGAAGTAGGATATGTACCTTTATTATATCCTGGAACGGAATTATTTTCAGGAAATGCCATAGTAAATAACAATAATGGAAGAGGTTATTTAAAAATAGCAAATATTAGCGAAGATCCTTTGACGATCGCAATTCCCGAAATCGAATTAGAAGATTTCGAAGAAATCTCTATGTATGAAAAATATACTTCACCTCAATCAAATCAAGTCTCGATATTTAAAAATAAATCTTGCGAATTTGACCATGCCGAACAAATTAGCAAACATTTTCTTAACATTAACTCTCCACTCAAAACATGCGATAAAACTGAAGAAAATAGAGTAGACCTATTAGAGGACCAGATACAAATTCTACTAGATTCATTAGAGCGTCAATTCTAGAAGCGATAGAAGAACTTGACGAAATGGAAATACCCTAGTTAAAGAAAATATATACACACCGAATGGGATATCCTACTCTATTAGTCTTTATTTGTTCATACTCTCTCCCTTTTACGGGTTTGAGAGTCTTTACATAACCATTACATGTATTGTTACAAACAAGCCTTATACTATCTTATTAACTATTTTATACAAATTGTCTTACATTACTATTCTTATTTCTAAACGCTTGCGAATTTGCCCTGGGCTTCCGTTTCCTCTTACTATTATCAATCTCATAATTTGACTCTAAACCGCAACTCTACTTCGTAATTCTCCTTCTTTAGGAGTCATTTTTTGGCTTTTTCCTACCCTGTGGAACCAGCTCTCTCTCTCTCAGCTCTTCCAGCTTCTTCATCCATTCCTCCCCCTGACCATTTTCATTAAAAATCCATTTTATTCTCTCTTCTATACTCTCCCCTCCCCCTTCGTCACCTGTACACCTCTCCAAAACATGCACCCACGTTTCCTGCTCATACTTACATACCCTGCACACATTCTCTTCATCATTCATCCAGTACCTACATGCTCTAACACCCTCTCCCATTCTGAATCTTATCACTCTATTCCATTTGCTCTCCTTTTTAATCTTTTGAAGGTACTCTGGTTCCCCCTGCCTCTTCACCATTTTATACCAGCTGTTGTACCTTGAATCAACGATTTTTTCCCATCTTTCCTCTTCTTACCTTGCCTTAATATCTTCCTCTATTTCCTCCCACTCTCTACCTTTAACTTGCATACTCCACTCAAACCTCATTACATGCCTCTCATCCTCCCATTTTGAACGCCCCACGTTGCCCCTTCTCTCTTTATCCATAACCTCCCGGGCACACGCTTGTGCAATTTTGCTTCCTTCTCCCCTTCTTAGTTTCTCTTCGAAGTTCCATGCTCTTTTCACTTGCCTCACCACCATTTTTTCTCGACCTATTTCTTCCCTCAGCATATAACCTGGGCAGCTCCAACTCACTCTCATAACCCATCTCAAAAATCTCTCCTGCAAACTTTCCACTCTCTTATGCTCTTTCCATCCCCAAATTTCCACTCCATAGCTTAACACTGACCACACTAAGACATCAAACATCCATACTCTCATCTTCCAGTCATTCTTAAACCTTCTTTTTCCTATACCCCATACTTGTCCCATTACTTTACTCGCACATTCTAATCTCTGTCTCACCTGCAATTCGCTTCCTTCTCTCGTTTCGAACCAAAATCCTAGGTAGCAAAACTCATCCACCAACTCTACCACCAGACTATTTATCTTCCATTCATACTCTAATCTTCCCCTTTTATTTCTGAAACACATCATCTTAGTCTTGTTCACATTCACCGTTAAACCCTTTTCTCTCACATATTCTTCGAACACTCTCATCAACAGATTCATACCTCTTTCATCATCCGCGACTAGCACTACATCATCTGTATATGCTAGTGAGTACACTTTGCCTGCTCCTAGCGTTGTTCCTCCTTTTCCTTTCCTCTCCAACTTCTCCTCCAAATCTGCCAGAAGAATACTAAACAGAAGTAGGCTCAACGGACACCCTTGCCTGAGCCCCCTTCCTGTCCAGAATTCCTCTCCTTTCTTGTCTCCTATCTTCACCCTTATCTTAGTTTCCACGAATATCTCTTTTATCCTCTCTATTAATCCTTCGTCTACTCCCCTCTCTTTCATGGATGCCCATAACACCCTCCTGTTAACTGAGTCAAATGCTGCCTTAAAATCGACGAACAGTGCAACTAGTTTCCCTTTCTTTCGCCCTAGGTTCCTATTGACGAGATAGTTGAGCACGTAGATGTTATCTATGGTTCCCATCCCTTTTCTAAAACCCGTTTGATTGTATGGTATACTTCCTTTTTCTTCCACCTGTCTTTCTAACCTCCTTCTCAGCACTTCCACATAAACTTTATATCCCACCGACATGAGTGTGATCCCTCTATATTCATCTACCCTTTTTCCCTCTCCTTTCTTAATCAGCGGTACTACCAGCCCTGTCTTCCATTCCTCCGGCCACGCTTCTCCTTTCCATACCTTATTGCAAATCTTCCACATCTCTTCTTTCACTCCTATTCCCTCATATTTCAGTGCTTCGTTTTCCAACCCATCCTCCCCTGATGCCTTATTTCTTTTTAACCGAACAATTGCCTCATTTACCTCTTCCCTACTAATCTCGTTTTCGCTTTCCTCGTCTCGCTCTACCGCTTTTCTTCCTTCTCCCTTCACCCTATTTTCCACACCTCCTAACAGCCCCTTGAAGTGCTTCGTCCACTCTTTCATTCCTATTTCTTCATTTATGCCCTTCCTTCCTCCTCTTTCCCTGTTTATCACTTCCCATTCCCTCCCTTCCTTCACCGCTTTCTCTACCTCTTCCATGTACCTTTCTTTTTCCTTCTGTCTTTTCTCCTTTATCATTCTTTCGTGCTCTCTCTTTCTCCTGTTGAGTTCTCCTTTTGTCATTTCCCCTTTCCTCCATTTTCTTACACTTTCCTTCATCCTTTCTTTACTTTCCCTGCATTCATCGTCCCACCAACCTCTCCTAAACCCCTCTTCTCCTCCGGGTCTCACCTCTTCCCTTACTTTATCAATCACTCCTTTAAGATTTTCTAGCAGCTTGTCTACTCCTTCCTCCTCCAAACCTCCTATTTCCTCATTTTCTATTTTTTCTTTAAATTCTCTCAATTTTCCCTCCCCCCAGAAGCCCATTTTCAATTTATTTTTCCTCTTTCCTTCCCTCTTTCCCCTACCCCACTTTTTAATAATTAAATTCAGAATTAGTATCTTACTAGTTAAAATCAATTTATTTACATTTATTTAAAATTTACAAAATGAAAATTAAGTTATAAAATTTTTTTAATGAAATTTTGTCACTTACATTACACCATATAAACGATAATGTAAAATAATTATTTTTATATTTACTTCGACTTAAACAGGCTGTCATAATAAATCACTTATGGAACTCAAATGTAAACACATCAGTCTATTCCATTGTACTGAAACAATAAGAATATAAATATTAATATACGGTTATTATAAACAATTCACCAATGGTATTAATATATTTCAATAAATAATGAATACCTTAACTAACATATCGTTCCAAACAATATATTTTCTCCCAGAAATTCTGAACGTCCCATGTATTCCCTTTCTCTCTCTTACCAGAGCCAAGAAAACAGTCCGCAGTAAATCAATTCTAAATTTTCCTCCAAGAACCCAATTCCACGGAAGTTGGATATCACGATTTTCATAAGAGGCATAAGCAGGTGGCCTTATCGAACAATTCAAATTCAAAATGCGAGGATTCAAATTCCAGTATTCATTATCAGCACTTATCTAAGAATAAAACATTATTTGAAACACATTCTTTAAAGAACCTCATTAAAATCAAGTATAAAATTTAACACAAAATTTCAACCTATAAAATTGTTTATTACCTGTCGATCACGATCATTTGAAATTTGATATCTGTGAGGAGTTATCACAAACTCCTGTTCGATACTGTCAACGTTTTTTCCAATTTCTTTTAAACATTCTTCTCGCCTTTTGAAACCTTTCTGAGAGGTCGTGTACCATTCGTATGGAACAAGAACTTGTCGATCAAAAAACCAAATGTTTAAATCTTTCAAAAGAAGTCTTTCGCCCTTATCGGCCCACAAAATTTGTTCTGCTGATACCCTTAAAATAAAATAAAATAATAACAACAATCACTACACCATTTTTTTTTCTTCTTAACTTAAAAATTTTCGAGCACTAATTATTCAAAAGGAAGGAAATTAATAAAATCAACTTACCGGTGTTAAATAACTGTTTATAATGCTACAATATTTCCCGCCAACATGGAAAACTCCATTAGTTCCATGAAACTTTATTTCCTCGGTTAATTTTCCAAAAAGTCTTTCCAATTGAAATGACAAAAATAATGTCCACCACCCGGGTAAGAAAAACGAGAGAAACGAAACTTTCCGCTGAATCGGTGTACAGTCCATTAATTTCAACCAAGGATCTTGCACCCATGTCGTACACAATTGCACAGGTGTCAAATAATTGGAATTGTAGATAGAAGATTTGCCACCCACTTTATGAATCCCATCATAACCACGGCTATGGATACCATTCTCTACTTCCGCCAGTAACTCATTTTGCCAGTGACGCCAGCTTTGGCATGTTGAGCTACTGCGCTTGCCCGGCGCAGCGGCCCTCATTGGTCGCTGTTGGCGCGCGATTTAAACCTGGTATAATTACCAATTATTGAAATTAAAGTAGATAATTATTATAAATTGCACATTAATATCAGAAATTACGTAATTTGCGATGTAAGGTTAGGAAAAAATACTCATGCGTATATTTCGTTAATAATAGCATATTTTATTCGAATTCAAGAGATAAATTTATATTTCGATAAAAAAGGGTTTTGTATTATTATTTTTTCTAGCCTTAAATTACAAATTAGGTAATTTCTGATATTAATGTGCAATTCACAATAATAATATACTTTAATTTCAAAAATTGTTAATTATACCCGGTTTAAATCGCGCGCCAACAGCGACCAATGAGGGCCGCTGCGCCGGGCAAGCGCAGTAGCTCAACATGCCAAAGTTGGCGTCACTGCATTTTGCTGTTGAGGCTGGAACCAACTCCACCAACTAGGTAAAAATACATCTTTGTCCTCAATTTTCACAAAAATTGGTGGGTCATTTGACAATTCAATCCACGGATCCTTCACACGAATCGAATTAAAAATTCTGGATGATGCCGACGTAATTTCTGATTGCATCCACTCACTATTGTTTGATGTTTAATGCTGAGAAGGTCACCAACCTTCAGCAGCGTTGAATTAGATAGAAAGTTCCTATTTTCCGATCTGCCAGTTCCCGACCTACCTCTAGGTAAGGGACCAAAGAGCCTTTTTTTTCTTTGTTTGGATTTGCCTTATCTTGCATAGTTTGATCGTCAAATTAAAATTTTTTGATTTTTTATTATTTTTCGTGCAATAAACATGTGAATTTTCGATTTTATCAAGAAAATTCAGAAAGTCGTTATGATACTCTTGAAGAACGTGCAAAAAGAAACATTTCTCTCTTCTTGACATTTTTTAGTATCGTGCGTTGTTGGCTGAAAATGTTAATTTTCGTTTCTTGTTTTGGATTTTGAAAATGCTGTAACTCTGTAAATTTTCAATTTATCGAAAAATGTCAATCGAAATAAATTGTTTGAATTTTTGAGAACTATGTATAGCCGTCCATAGAATTCCTTAATGTTGAGAAAAATGGTCTAAAATTTTTGAAAATGCTCTAACCTTTTGAATTTTCATCCGAAATAGCTGGTTAACGAACTCGATCTCTCTTTTTGGTCCCAAAACCTGTGTGCGAAAGCACAATCCAATCCGATTAGTCTTTCGAAAGTTATCCGATATACAGACGACGACGACAACGACAGACAGACAGACACCGACGTAAAAACCATTTTTTCTGACTCAGGGGGTCTCAAAACGTCGACATTTGATGAAATCCACGAAAGTCATTTTTCACATAAAATCAATACCTTCTCATTATGATGAGAATGTAATAATTCATTATTTTTTGTGCGATCAAAATTTGAATTTTCGATTTTTTCAAGGAAATTCGAAAAGTTGTCATGATATTCTTGTAGGGCTTTTAAAATGTAACGTTTTTCGTCTCCTGACTTTTTTTCATATTGTGCTTTGTTTCGCTCAAAATGTAAATTTTTGTTTTTTTGGGGGGATTTTGAAAATGCCATAACTCTGACAATTTTTATTTTATCGAAAAAAGTAATAGGGAAAAATTGTTTAAATTTTTGAGTATTATGGATAGCCGTCCGTGGAATTTCTAAATTTGGAAAAAAATGGTCTAAAAATTTTTGAAAATGCATTAACTTTTTGAGTTTTCATCGAAAATAGCTGGTTAACGAACTCGATCTCTCTTTTTGGTCCCAAAACCT
>CAKNXH010001841.1:116353-141364 GCA_932178445.1 Andricus quercusramuli | reverse complement strand
ATTCTTTTTCTACATTTCTGTGAAAGTTTCCGTGCATATGCTTGTCGAGTAGCTCTTGGTGAAATTTTCTAACCTCAGCTTTCTTTACTTCAGCTTTTAGACGTGAAGCATCTAGATGGAGTAATGCATTTTCCTCACTTCTGATGTTGAAATTCAGGCCAAGGGTCTCGGCAGCTTGCTCCGCGGCTTTGTTAATGAACGCTCCTTCGCCAATCATCTCGTGGTTTCTGACCATCTTTAGGAGAGGATCTCTGCCATTCGCAACGATGTAAGCTGTACTTAAAACAATTCGGTTATGAAGACACTGGAGATTCAGAAGTCCGCGTCCGCCTTGACGGCGTGAAATGTATAATCGCGGAACTGACGAATTGATACGCAAGCTTTTATGCATATGCATTATCTTACGCGTGGTGACATCAAGGGCCTTAAGCTCGTTCGTCGTCCATTGAACCACCCCAAACGAGTAGAGTAGAACCGGGACGGCAAGCATGTTAGTCGCAGATACCTTGTTCAACGCCGACAGATTGGAAGACCAAATCTGTCGAAGAAGATGCTTGTATATGCTTCGGAGAGACTCCTTCACTGATGTTACGTCCTGAATACGGCTTTGAGGCACGCCCAGGTATGTATAGGTCTCTCCAGGCTCCTGCTCTCGCAGTCAGCCGCGTTGCTTTGGGCTAACTCCCCAATGCAACGAATTATGCGGTTACGACACAAGTATCGCGCAGTGCCACCCACAATAGGCCTCTCTCGGATGGAGGCCATGGTCTCTCTACACTTGTAATAAAACTTTGTTCTAAGATGTCTAATAACACTCATATCCACAAGCTCAAGTCTTTGGGAACGCCAGTAATCTTTCCTTTCTTCAAATGAATTTTGGCACACTTGTCCAAACCAAAGTCCATCCCAATCTCTCCTGTGTAGTTCTTGACGATATTTATAGCAGTTTGAAGTTTGCTTTTACCAGCGGCATAGATCTTCAGGTCATCCATATAAAATACATAAGTGACCTTATGCCCACGCTGATTAGTGTCGCCAAAGAGGTATCCAGAAGAATTTCGTAGTGCGAGAGATAGAGGCAGAAGTGTGATGCAAAAAAGCAAAGAGCTCATACTATCCCCTTGAAAGACGCCCCTCTGGAAGGTGACCTTGTTCGTCGTCAAACGATGATTCCTAGATGAGATGGTAAATCTAGTTTTCCAAAGAGGCATCTATCTCTCTATGCATCTCACTATGTGTGGATGTACCTTCAAGCTTTCCAACAGACAGATGATAAGTCTATGAGAGGTTGAATCGAAAGCTTTCCGGTAGTCAATCCAGGCCATTGACAGGACGCGCTGATGGGCGGCAGCGTCTTTACAGACACACCTGTCAATTAGCAGGTTCTCTCGACAGCCTGCTACACCTTTTTTCGAGCCTCGTTGTTCGTACATCTCTCGCCATACAGGCTCAATTCGTCGAACGATCCTGTTGTTTAGGACAGCTGTGAAGATCTTATACAGTATGTTCAAATATATATATATATATATATATATATACCTATATAAAGATAGAGACATGCGTTTGTAATAAGGACAAATGCAGGATTTCGCTGGGAGCGGGTGATAATATGAAAAATTGCACCCCCTCCCAGCGAAATCGCGGTAAAATTTCAGCTGTAACCACGTCTCACGACCGTGAGATAGGCGGTTACAGTCTTTGATGAATTCAACACGATGATCCGGAAAAAGTCTCGTGCATCCTGAGGACACGGAGCGACCCAAGGACGACCACCTTCTGCATTTCCCCCGCAAGTGTTTCAGAATTTTGTTGACACTCAGCGATGCTTTTCAGGCTATTATCCAGTGAAACTGTGGCACCTCCAAGAGCGCCGATGATTAAGACGATTAGTTTAACAGAATTTTCCGGGTATAACCGTCGCAACTCTCTTTTAAGATCTTTATACCTCCCTTTGATTTGATTCTCCTTGGTTGTTACGTTTTTGTCAGCTGGTGCCGAAAATTCGATAACGAACATGGTTCGTTTCTCGAAGTTAAGGAGAACTATGTCAGGCCTCGAGTGAACAACAGAAACAATTGTCGAGAATATGAAGTTCTAGTATATACGGCACTTCTCATTTTCGACAATTGACTCTATTCTCTTAGGAGCGTTTAGCGGAGCGGTATTTGGGCTAATTCCTTAAGAGTGACAGAGATGGTAATAAAGCACTCTTAGTGCCGCATTGTGCCTTTGGATGTAGGTCGTTCCTGCATGAGTTGGAAAACTAGATAGTATGTGTCCTAGACACACAGGTCCAATTGTCGGAACAATCCTATCATTTAGGATAGCTGTGAAGATCTTATACAGTATGTTCAGACAAGTTATTGGCCTATAATTCTTAAGGCCGGCTAAGTTGCCCGTCTTCGGCAAGAGCACTGTGCGCACTTCCACCAACCACTCCGGAATAGGCTCATCCGACTTTAGATATAAGGTGAAAATTCGGGCCAGATGCTGGTGGGTTGAAGGAAACATCGTCCACCAGAAGGTCTTGATACCATCTGGACCGGGAGCGGTATGGTTCTTCATGCCTCTTAATACGTTTCTCACTTCCTTGGTAGTGATAGGTGGGCAATCCTCCTCAGCTGTTATGAGGGCATTGCACAGCTCCTTGAAGCTATTTACGTTCTGTGAGTCTTCTTGAAGTGGATGTTGGACCTCGTAGACTTCTCTCCAAAATGCTTCGACCTCCTCTGGTTTGAGCGGATGGTCGACTGTAACTGGAGGGTCTTGGAAGAGTCGAGATGGGTCAGACAAACACTGTTGATTTTCTCTGATCCACCTCTCCCTCTGCTCTAGACTTCTCTTAGCATTAGATAGTACTCGTATTCTGTCAACAATATGCTGCCTGATGGCCACTAGCTTCGACTTGTTGATTGTGTGATGACGGATCCGCAGTTCGCGCGCGAACTTTCGAACCTTGGCAGTGAAAGTCCTGCCAGATGTTATGTAGTCAATCACACACTGAATGCGGGATGCGTACTGTCTTGCGCAGCCTATCTTTATGCTGAGTTGATGTATTCGTCTTTTGGTCTTATGATCAACCGTTGGTTTTGTTTTACGGCCTGCATCTGCCAAAGTTCTCGCTGCATTGTACACACCACAACTGATAGTCCAGATGTCGGATTCTTCGGAAGAATCTCCACGAAGCTCATCATCCAGTTCAGCCATATCTTTGGGCTTGGGAGAAACCTGAATGTTGATGTTTCTCCAAGTTCTGAAGCATCGTTCTTCGTCTATTGGATGCCTGTTCGCGGTTGGTCTCAGTGTCGCCACTCTTTCTCTGTTGACGCGAAAAGTGCGATAGCTCTGGGTGTTTCTCGCACCACAGAACCTGCAGTCGTGCCGTGTAACCTTCTCGCTCGGGGGCCATACTGCTATCGTAGCACTCTAGCAGGTCGTCATTGAGTCAATTCGTCCACCCAAGAGTATTGATATTCCGCCGGTCCATCGCATTGACTCCGCCTTGATTGGCTCCCCCAACTCTAGGGTAGTCGGCATTGTTGTCCGGCCCATTGTCGGGAGCCCTGTGCGTTCGATTGTTTTGAACCGCACTTACTATAACTATGTTTGGTGTTGTCATTGTTTCCCCACGAGCAGCTAGGAAAAAGGTTCGTCCATCTTAGTAGAGCCCCGCGTGCAAGGATAAGGCTGATACTCTGAGAGGTCGCCCGGTATCTCAGGTCACCGTTTGACACACCTCACCTAGGTTTCATGCAGCTTTCGGCACGGTTGTAACACCTTCGCTTAGGGGTTATTCCTTCGGGACCATCACTGGACAATTGTCCGCGACTGCTTGTTCATTATTGTAACCATATTCAGCAGAAACCCTTGGTACCGAGGACGCGTTCGGTAGCTTTGTCATGGGCCCTTCGGTTTGATTACAAAGGAACCAAAACCGAAAGTCTCTTTCAGAGAGAGACAACGAAAAGGGGATGAACTATTCAAAATTAGGTTCGGTTATTTGATCTAGGGGACACCAGTACAAGATGGACACGAATACGAACTGAATAAATGGGAAGAAGTGACTCGGTTTTGAAGTAAAAGTTCTGTAGTACTTTATATGAGTAGTAATATTAATAACGAATTTTTTATTAGCCTTCTGACATTTTACTTACTACTCACATAATTATTTTTACGAACAGAGCAGCTATTTCATGTGATAAACTAATATGCCCCGTACCACCGCCGTTCCCGACACTCCCCTGCTAGAACAGTACCGTCTGAATAATATTATAACGTGTTAGAAAAGTAGAAGATATAGGATAAACGAGTAATATAATTCATGTGATGGTATTTCTATATTTGAAAAGAATGTTCTAGCTTCAATTTAGTATACGGGGTGTCCCAGTACTCAAAAGACGTATTTGTATTTTTGAATTATAACAAAAAAATGGCGTCGAAAATAATCATTAAAAAATTGTGATAAAGTGAATAATTACCGAGTAATTAACAATTGAAGATTAACCAATTAGAAGCAAGCGTTAGAAGGTCGACAGTCCATGTCCCATCGACAAGTGTGTGTGCATAAACAAGTTTATTTTGTATAATTTCTTCTCCGTTCGCTTTTACAGTAGGTTGTGACTCCCTGGTGCAACTTCACACGTCAACGAGATACAAAAATGGGAAAAAATATTTTCCACAATCAACCAAATTCGACAACATTCTCATTGATTCTGTAAATTTCCTTGAAATTTGTAGAATTTTCGAGAACTAAGCACAGTGGCGGACTGGGTACCTTGGGGCGTCCGCGAGAAGTCGATATGTAGGGGCGCGTTCCTGAAAAGCAAAAAAAAAAGAGGCAGAAACCACCATTGTTTTTTGTGCCACTTTTATAATGATTTTTTGATTTTCATTGACAAACATATTTTCCACGACACAGCAGTAGTATATACATGCCTTATGGGGGCGCCTGATAGGGTGGGCGCCGGCGGGGTTTCCCCCTTCCCAACCTATGGCCAGTCCGCCACTGACTGAGCAGAATTCCCTTGAATTCATCAGAATTGTCTTAAATTGAATTTTGTGTCATTATCATTAATTCAGTAGAATTCTCCTGAATTGTGTAAAATTCTCTTGAATTCAGTAGCATTCTTTTAAGTTCGGCAGAACTCTCTTTAATTCAGAAGAATTCTCTAAAGTTGGGCAGAAGTCTGTTGAGATCAACTGCATTCTCTTGAATAATGTAGAATTCTCCTGAATTCAGTCAAATCTCCTTGAATTTATCATAATTCTCTGGAAATGTGTAAAAATATCTCGTTAATTCAGTAGGTCATCCTATTATTATTATTTGGTTATCCTATGTTTGGTGGAATTCTCTTGAATTTAGTCAAATTATCCGGTTTTCTTTCGAGTTTAGCAGAAGATTCTTGAAATCAGCAAAA
This sequence comes from Andricus quercusramuli, assembly GCA_932178445.1. NCBI lineage: Eukaryota > Metazoa > Arthropoda > Insecta > Hymenoptera > Cynipidae > Andricus > Andricus quercusramuli. The sequence continues at coordinate 135,947 of CAKNXH010001841.1, read as the reverse complement.
TTCTTTCGTATTTAAAAGAATTCTCTAGAGTTGGACAGAACTCCCTTGAATTAATCATAATTCTTTGGAATTCTGTATAAATATCTTATGAATACCGTAGAATTCTCTTTTTCTATGCATTCTCTTAAAATCTATATAATTCTCTTGAAGTCCGTAGAATTCTCTTTAATTTAGTAAAATTCTCTTGAGTTCAGCAGAATTCTCGTGCAATCTGTAGAATTATCTTGAATTGAGTAGAACTCTCTTGATTTCCGTAAAATTATTTTCAATTCTGTAAAAGACTCTGGTATTCTGTAGAATTATCTTGAATTCTGAAGAACCTGCTCAAATTCTGTAAAATTCCCTTTAACAATTTTGCACTCATTTCAAAATTTACAAAACTTCTAAATTCATCAGAATAAGCTTTGATTTATTTTGAATTCAGCAGTCTTAGTGTGTGGGGTGATTAGTTTAAAGTTTAGATTTTTTAGCAGTTTAAGTTGAAGTGGGAGTGGTGGACCCACACTGGTAGTATTTATCCACCTAGAAACACTACCCGAATCGGGTAGTGAGGCAATGAACTTTCGAGTTCGAAATGCTAATCAATTTTTTTTTTTTTTTTTAAGTTGAAGAATGTATAATATTACTGTCAGAATTGAGATATCTGCTGGAGCCTTGAAAAGGTGTCTGAAGTAACAATTTTGAATTTATTGAGAAATAATAGGTAAATTTTTTGCTCAATATATTTGATATATTTTTATATTTTTCTAAAAAAATCTCAACTTTGGGTGGAGGTGCTGCCAGCCGGAACCTTCACTTAAGCAAATTACAGAAATTAAACAGAATTATGAGCTTTTTGCGCTTTTCAAAATTGCGAAAATCAATTTTTTGTGAACAACAACTAAAATAAATTATGCTCTCACCATAAACATAATCATATCAGAATTTTGGCCTATTTTTGTGTTTTCCCAAACACTTAACATTTATTTCACGAAATCAACCCTCAAAGAAAACCTGAGGGAGTAAGTACAAAAAAACGTAAACCATAGCTTTGAACTACTTTATAGCTTACTAAGGCCAACCACATTAACGTTTCGGAAACAAGCCATGAATTTAACATCAACCCCTAATTAAAAATATAGATATTTGAAAAAACTGTAAGCCAAAAGTTAATTATTTTTTCGGGGCTTACCAAAAAAAGCTAAAAAATGTTGAACTAAAAATAGGTACCACAGAAACCTTCCCAAGACATTAGTGGATATCGATATCCCTACAATAATATTAGACAGCCCCAACAAACCACACACAGTACATTGAACAAACCCCATATTAGCTGCCTTCAACTTAGACTGCCAAAAAACTCAAACTTTGAAATAATCACCCCACACACTTTTCCAAGACTTTCGTGGATATCCCCATCCCTACAATATTATTACACAGATTCTAAAAAAACCACCCCCACTACATTTAACGAATCGCATCTCAGCTGGCTTCAACAGAAGCAGTCAAAAAAATTTTAAATTAAAAATAGTCGCCTTAGAGACCTTTCCCAGAGTCTGGAAGATATCGCCGTTTCTACATTATATAGCCTCAAGAAACCACCCCTAGTAGATTTAACGAACCCCGTCTCAGTTGCACTTAATTGAAACAGCCAAAAGAATTTCAAATTAAATATAGTCACCCTAGACACTTTCTAAAAACTCTATCAGATATCCTGACTCCTACAACGATATTATATACAATGATATTACACGCCCTTAACAAAGCTACCCCTAGTACATTTAGCGAACCCAGTCACAATTGACTTCGGCTAAAGTAGCCAAAAAACCTCTTAATTCTAAATAATCATCCCACACACTGTCTCAAGACTTCATTAGATATTTCAAACCCTAAAATATTATTTCACAACCCCAAGAAAACCAACCCTTGTATACTAAAAAAACCCCGTCTCAGTTGCCTTCAAATAAAGCAGGTAAAAAATTTCAAATTGAAAATAGTCACCTGAGACACCTTTTCATGACTCTTTTCGATGTCGCTATACTAATAATAATATTATAGAGACTCAAAAGAACATCCCTAGCACATTTAAAAAAAAACGTTTCAGCTGCCTTCAAGAAAAGCAGCCAAAATAATTGAAAATTAAAGATAGTTACATCCGGCACTCTCAGAAGACTCTTGTCGATATTTTCATCACTGTAATTATATAACATACCCCAGAAAGACACCCCTAGTATATTTAACGAACCTCATCTTAATTGACTTCGAGTAAACCAGCCAAAAACATTTCAAATTAAAACTTGTCATCTCAGACACCTTTCCAAGACTCTCGTGGATATCCCCATCCCTACAATAATATTAGACACCTCCAAAAAACCATCTATAGTACATGTAACGTATCCAGTCTCAATTGCCTTTAACAAAAGTATACAATACAGCCTCAAAGAACCACCCGTCGTACATTTAATGAACCAGTCTCAGTTGCTTTCAACTAAAGCAGTCAAAACATATTCAAATTATAAATAGTTCAACCCAAACACCTTTTCAAGACTCTAGCCGATATCGCGATACCTACAATAATATGACACAGCCTCAAAAAACCACCCCTAGTACATTTAATGAATCCAGTCTTAGCTTCCTCCAACTAAAATTGTCAAAAAGTTAAAAATTTGATATTTAAAGTGATCACCGTACACGCTTTCCCAAGACTTTATTAGCTATTACCTACAATAATATTTGGCAACTAAAAAAAAAACGACTCCTGGTATATTTAACAAACCCCGTATCAGTTACCTTCGACTTAAACAGCCAAAAAATTTCAAATTAGAAATACTAATCGCGAACACTTTCCCAAGACCCTAGTTGATATCTTCATCCCTTAAATAATATGAGACAGCCCAAAAAATTTAATATATATATAAAGCCCAAGTACATTTAACAAACGCCGTCTAAGTTGCATTTAACTAAAGCAGAAAAAATAATTAAAAATTAAAAATTGTTACTTCAGACACCTTTCCAAGGCTCTAGCAGATATCTTAATTCCTACAATAATATTATACAGCATCAAAAAAAACCATCCGTAGTACTTTCATCGAACCCCGTCTGAGCTTCCCTCAACTTAAACTGCTAAAAAATGTAAAATTAAAAATAATCACCCCACACACTTATCCAACACTTAGGTAGATTTCCCGATCCCTACAATGATATACAGATGCGGGCGTATGTTTGCACTTTGAAATGCACCCGAAAAAAGTGAATTGGTACTTTTTGTTATATGCGTGCTCTCAAAACATCAAGCATTTAATTATTACTTTGGCGTGTGGCATTTTTTCAATGAAATTTCATTGACATTTATTGTAACGTTCACAACAATAAAAATTGGAAAGACTAATGAATTAAAAATAAATCAAAGCTTATTCTGATGAATTTAGAAGTTTTTTAAAATTTGTAATGAGTGCAAAAGTGTTCAAGGGAATTTTACGGAATTTAAGAGGATTCTTCAGAATTTAAGATAATTCTACAGAATACAAGAGTCTTTTACAGAATTTAAGACAATTTTACGAAAATCAACAGAGTTCTACTCAATTCAAGATAATTCTACAGATTGCACGAGAATTCTGCTGAACTCAAGAGAATTCTACTAAATTCAAGAGAATTCTGCTTAACTCAAGAGAATTCTGCCAAACGTAAGAGAATTCTACTGAATTGAAGAGAGTTCTACGGACTTCAAGTGAACTATACAGATTTTAGGAAAATGCATAAATAAAGAGAATTCTGCGGTATTCACAAAATATTTATACAGAATTCCAAAGAATTATGATTAAATCAAGGGAATTCTGCCTAACTCTAGAGAATTCTTCTGAATTCGAAAGAATTTTGCTGATTTCAAGAATATTCTGCTAAATTAAAAAGAAAACAGGATGATTTCACTGAATTCAAGAGAATTCTACCAAACATAGGAGAACTCTACCGAATTAAAAAGAATTATACACAATAATTCAAGAGAATTCTACATAACTGAAGAGAATTCTACTGAATTTACAAGATATTTTTACAGAATTCTAGAGAATAATGATGAAATCAAGAAGATTCCACTGAATTCAGGAGAATTCTACATTATTCAAGAGAATGCTGCTGATCTCAACAGAATTCTGTCTAACGTTAGAGAATTCTTCTGAATTGAACAGAGTTCTGTCGAACTTGAAAGAATGCTACTGAATTTAAGAGAATTTTACAAATTTCAAGGGAATTTACAGAATTCATGAAAATGTTATCGAATTTGGTTGACTGTGGAAAATATTTTTTTCCATTTTTGTATCTTGAACGGAGGAGAAATTATACGAAATAAACTTGTTTATGCACACACTCTTGTCGATGGCACATGGACCTTCTAACGCTTGCTTCTGATTAGTTAATCTTTAATTGTTAATTACTCGGTAATTATTAATTTTATCACCATTTTTTATGTTTATTTTCGACGCTATCTTTTTCTTAGAATTCAAAAATACAAATATGTTTTTTGAGTACTGGGACACCCTGTATAATACATTCTCAACTTTATAACCATTTATCGGTTTCATGACTTCAAAAGTTTTTCTATCCACCTCGTACTGGTTTTCCCTATACTCATTTTTTAGATTTAAATTAAAAAATTACCAGAAGCTGCTAAATTAAAGGGCGGTTTCTGCAAGTCAGGGCAGTCGACGACTTCTACTGAAACCTCAGCGAAGTTCTTTGACAGCTCCTCAGCCAGAACTAAAATAAAATATTCGTTGTGTGGAGAGATTTACCTGATTTTCTTATTACTTGTAAGACTGCCTACAATAATGTATTTAAATTAAAGATAAATGTCCACCTTCAGATAAATAAGAATGAATATATAACGTGAACTAATTATTTATTATTTAACTATCAATTGTTAAAATTATGATCTGGTATTTTACAAAATATAAAAATGATACAGAAGTAATAATTATTATGAAAAAACTGTTTTATATATTTTCAATATTCTCTCTGGCAGAGTAAAAACTTTTTTTCTTCAAGTAAAAACATTTGAAACATTCAATAGTTTATTATAAAGATTCAAACGCATTTAAAGAAACTGAAACAATATGAATTATTTAAACTTTTCAAAGCTTCAAAATATTCCAAAGATTTGTAGTTACCAGTTCTAAGTTCATTTAAAGATGGAACGTGTAAATGTAGGTTCTGAATATCTATGTCATTATCCTCCAAAACATTCCGAGCATTCTAATTATAAAATAATAGAAAAATATAGGTTAAAAAATATGAATATGAGACACTGTTTTATAAGCATTTTTATAATTAGAAAGGATTGGGAGTTTCATATTTTAACATTTATTACTAATACATCATATTGGCCTGTAACCTCTCTTTATTAATCGATTCCTAGTTTCTTAATAAGATCTCATATTACAAGGAAGAAAAAGTGACAAATGATTTCAAAAAAACATTAAATAGAAAAAAATATTTACCAGTATATTGATGCAAAGAAGAATAGTAAACACAAATGTGTAAGTGGCTTTTAAATAGCTAGTGCTCTTCGTTTTCATTGTGTCGAAAATCTTCCAAATTGAAACAACGAGCGACAATTTCAGAACTGTAATGGTCCCACCCGTATCTTAGTTAATGGAAGGCAACAAATTTATCTGATCTCAACATGGAAAAGTAAGTCGTATTTGTTTTTATCACATTTTTAGATTATCACTGAAGTCCATCGGACATTACAATTTTTTCAAATCATGATTCAATCAGTTTTAAAGACAATTTTTGACGTCGAATCATGGATCTGAAATATATATGCTCAAATATACTGAGATTTATATTTCAAACTTATTTCATTAGCAGCACTTTCCGCAACTCACATTACAAGCAACAAAGGAATAAAAAAGACAAATTTTCAATAAATTCTCATACGTGAAATAATTTCAATTTCTCTAAAAATGTATCTAATCTCTGAGCATAAAAAGATTTCTTCATTTTATATTGATTTTTTTTTGCAATTTCCGAACGAAGGGCCTAGATTGCCAATGCAGGCTTGGTATGTGCGGGGGCATGTACCTTTTTTATTTCCAATCGTCTTTCTTAGAATTTTTGAACTCATATAGATTTTTTATTCTTTTTCAGTAAAGACCCAATAAAACTGATCTGTCTATTATTTGAAGTCGTTCGGATAGCTTTTCATTGTTTAATTTTTGAAATATTATTCTTAATACAGAAGCTAATTATCGGCCGACTGATAATCGTTTATCACAGAATAAGGAAAAGATTCAGTGTCATCGGTAACTAACAGTTTCACTCAATAACACACGGCTATCTTGGAAAATTTGTGTTCAGTCTGATAACTTATCATTGCTTTAAATGCCCTTCTTTTCTTAGAAAGAAGCGTTTAAGTTTTTATTTCAAATAATATATTAATATTTTTTAATATATAAAATAAATATATATGATATATAATATATAATATATAAAATAAATGCTCAACTTCTAGACGATGAGCTTGCTTGATTCGTTAAAAATTCTTTAAAAAAATGTTTGACTACCTTACAACGTTGCCTTCTGCTGAAATAAAGCATTCTGACTGGCAAAGGAAAACTTTATATATATTCTATTAAAATTTCATCAGACTTCAGTCAGATTTTTCAAATTTATTTACGTTCACTTGAAGTAATTTACATCTTCATAAAATAAGTTTTATCTTTCGTGTAGAAATTGCCCCGGTGGGTCCTAATGCAAGAAGTTTTCTGGTGGAAAATGTTCAAAAACATACCGTGAAGGGTCTGCACTTCTCGGTAGTGTGGGGATCTTAGTCGCATCACTACAATGACTCTAACATATATAATATTCAGTTATACCTTGGGTATAATTATACATTAATGAAGTCAATTCATCTAAGAATAAATTATTTTCGTCATACGGTCCAGTAAAAATAATAGTGGATTCAGTTGTCATGAATCAATCTTTATTCGTCAATTTGATGAAACCAACGTACGTTTCGACCTTGTTGCAGGCCTTCTTCAAGGTACTTAGCCATAACTTAGGCATAAGTGTAAGGTATTTACTTTTTAGCCATAACCTGTAGTAAATCATCCAAGACATTTCAATTTTTGGTTATTTTCACAAGAGAACCAACATATTTTTGGAGTGAACCAAATTTAGTTGTTTATTTATTGTTTAAGACATTAAAATTTATAAATAATATTATTTAAATAGTGTCCTTTTAAAACATTTCAAAATTGAAACCCAAAATTTTCGAGGGAACAAGGTCGAAACGTACGTTGGTTTCATCAAATTGACTAATAAAGATTGATTCATGACAACTGGATCCACTATTATTTTTACTGGACCGTATGACCAAAATAATTTATTCTTAGATGAATTGACTTCATTATTGATAACAACGGTCGAAGAAAATTTCACAGCGTGGTAGATATTCCAATCACTCTACATAGATAATAATTATACATTATACGAAATCAACGTTGTCATTATAATAATGCCACGAAGGGACCCGCTAAAAACCACCACCCTTTCCTTCTTGGCAGGAGTCCCCCCGGAACTGCTTTCGCATTACTTCAGGGAGTGCCGTTTCTTCGCCTACTGAGGCGCCTGCTGGTCTTCTTTGTCGGCCTTGTGTCCCAACGAAGATGTACCCATCGTCCTCAGGAGAGCGGTGGTACCGCTCATCGGGCTCGTCGGCCTTCGACGTCTTCATTGGGTGTGGATGGTTGGGCTGTATCTCTACACGCTGTACACTTTCTGCTGGATCTCTTGCTGGTTCCATTATTCTCCTGAATTTGATCAGCTGCATGTCCCAGCCAAGATGTACGCATCGTCCTCAAGAGCACGACAATGTCGCGCAACGGGCTCGTCGGCCTTCGAAATCTTGATTGGGCATGGCTGATATTCGTGGTCAAATAGAGCCACTCGTGGTAGATTCAATCTCTGTTCCTTCTTCTTATACCGTAGCACAGTTTCTGCGTATGCAGCTACTTTGTCCCAGTTTTCGGTACTGGTGAGCATTCTTTCAATGATGTTTTCTTGCGTTATGTGACTGATATCACGCTCCAGATTTTGTCTCCCAGCGGCCCATCTCTTGCCGACGAAGAACGTAGGGTGAGCGTCGTCCATTTCTGCATCACCATGTTCACACTCTGCGCTGTTGGGTTTTCCCGTTTTGTGGAGGCAGGCTTGGAAGAGCCCGTGTCCTGTGAGAAACTGCGTCAGGAAGTAGTTGGTTACGCCATGTTCCCTCTCCGCCCAATTTTCAAGTCGGCTTATGAGCTTGGCTGTCCATCTGCCCCTAGCGACCTCTCTCCATCTCGTTTTCCATTCTTCCATGGTGTGAGCTCTGGCTTGTACCTTTGCTTCGAGTTTGCCTACTTCTGCCTTCTTCTCGTAGATGTTTTTACGCTCCCTGGCTTGGAAATCGATTGGAATTATTCCAGCTACCACGAGTATAGCTAGCTCAAAAACCGTGCAGTAAGAGAAGGCCACTCTAAGCGCCTCAAGCTATTGTTCGTGTGCCATCCGCTTCCTATATTTCTCAGTTCTGAGTGCGTCTGCCTAGATTTCTGCTCCTTACAAAAGAATTGATGTTGTCACATACAACAATAGGCGGCGCTTGCTCGGTTTTGGGCCTCTAACGTTGGCCATAAGTCTGCTTAGGGCTGTGGTTACGTTGGCAGCTATTTTGGACGCTTGCTTTATCTTCTCCCAGAATTTTAGCTTCGTGTCTACTAGTAAGCCAAGGTGTTTCACGGCCTTCTTTGTGATTATCTCCTGGTTTCCCACCTGTAGCGGAATGATGGTATCTATTTTCTCAGTTGTCAGTACGACGATCTTAGTCTTATGAACGGCCAGGCTCAGACCGTGTTCCGTCATCCATCCGCTAACGCGCATCATCACTTGGTTAAGCTTCCACTGGGTTACCTCCATATTTCGGGCCGCAATTATCGCAGCGATGTCGTCCGCGTATCCCACCAGGGATGTACCCTCTGGCATCTCCATGCGAAGGATGCCATCGTACGAGATGTTCCACAGGTCCGGCCCTAGTATGGACCTCTGTGCATCCCCAGCGGTGATCTCTTTTTTGCGGATTCCTTCCTCTGTGTCGTACAGGAGAACTCTATCTTGCAGATAGATATTCACCATCCGCAAGAGATACGGCGGTACTCGAAAGTTGTGCTCGAGTGCATATAATATATGGGTCCATCTAGCTGAGTTAAAAGCGTTTTTAACGTCCAGGTCGACTAGTATAATGATCCTGTGGGAGTAGCGGCTTGTTTGTTGCTCTGCTTGCGCAGCTCTCGCTACCTCCTGCACTGCGTCCACCGTAGATCGCCCCTTCCTAAAGCCGTACTGGTTGTTTGCCAGGTCTCCTGCTGCTTGTACTGCTGCCTGAAGACGGGGCTTCAGCAGTTTTTCCAATAGTTTTCCAGCAGTGTCGAGCATACATAAAAGTATGTATGCTGATGGGGAATTCAGTTCTCCTTTTCCCTTGCTGATGAGTACCGGCCTCTGCATTTTCGACTGTTTTGGAAAGAATCCTGCTTTCAGACAGCTGTTATACGTTTTCAGGAGCAACTGCGGACTACTATGCCTTTAATGCTTCCGGTGGTATTCCATCGGGTCCTGGAGCTTTCTTATTTTCGATAGATTTCACAGCCTTTTCGAGTTCCTTCTCTATGAAGAGCGGTATTTCTGGGCCGTCAATTTCTACGGTATTCTGGTTTCTGATTTGGTGCGTGGGAAGAGTGTATCCACGATATGTGCCATCGTTTTCTTGTCACATGCGGCAGCTGGTGCTAAGACTCCAAGTTTGCGTGTCACAATCTTGTAGCCCAGCCCCCAGTTCATTATCAACCTCTTTGCAGAGGATATTCCACCCAGACCTTTTGCTTCGTTTAATTACGTTTCGAAGTTCCTCCTTCATAGCTCTAAACTATGCCTTCCTGATAGTCGCTTCTGCTGGCCGCATTTTCCGCATTCTTTGGAATTTCTGCCGTAAGCTGAAGCACTCCATTCTCCGCTGATATACCTCCTCGTTCCACCAGTATGCCGATCCTCGATTATTTCGTGGACTCCTTCGGGGCATAGCTGCTTCACATGATCGGTGAATGAGGCTCATCGTATCTTCCACCAAGAATTCAGCGTTGTCTGTTCTCTCAGTGTGCCGAAATATCGTGTCGCCTGTTTTCTATCCATTCTTTATCACATTTCATAGTTTTTGGACATCCATTTTGGACACATTCCATTTCCGCTCTTTGGTTATCATATCCTGTTGATTAGGCCTTTCTGCACCTATCTGGAAGATGATGTACTGATAATCGCTTCTCGTCTGATCTTCCATTACCTTCCATACATTAATCAGTGTCACCAATCCCTCCGTTTCCAGGGAGATATCTGGTATGGTTCCTCTGGAACATGATCAGATCAATACCTCCATGCTTATCCCACTCCTATCTACCTCTACGTACTCCTCCAACCAGTGCTCTACTCTTGCATCCCCCTTCCCACACAGTTTACATATTCTCTTCTCCCGAGAGAGCCAGAACCTATCGAAACCCTCCATGCACCCACACCTCATCCTCGTTATAAGCTCCTGACTTCCTTTCTCTCCTTTCTCACATAAATATTGCGCTCTTGCACTTGGCATAATCCACACATAGTTCCCGTTAAATCTTGACTCTCTCATTCTCTCTTCCCCTTCTGTCTTCTCCCTCTCCATGCAGTTTTTCTTAACCAACTCATATACCTTCCTGCCTTCCTCGTGCATCCTTCTCAATTCATCCATCTGCAGTCCATTCGTTCTAAAGTACCTTTCTCTCCCAACCTCCATCTTCCCACCCCTCTCTTGTTCTCCATCTCCCACCAACACTCCCTAACCAGCCTACTTCCCCCCTCTTCCAAAAATTTCTCCTCATATTCACACGCTCGGCTCCCCGCTAGAATTCCTACACTCATTCTCCCCGTCTCCCTCCTGACAATATAATTAGACGTGTTCCTTGCCATCCTCAAGGTCCCCTTTACATACCTCTCCTGCGTTCTATTTACCTCTTCACTTTCCTTCCGCCCCCACAACTCGACTCCACACAATAGCACACTCATCGCTAGTGAGTCAAACAATTTCATTCTCCTTCCAAAATCATCTGCGAATAACTTCATTCTCAACCCTCACACCTACCTCATCACCACGCTTTGCCCTCCTCACTCTTTCTTTTATGTGACCATCCACTCCCCCATTCCTCCGAGACACGAAGCCTAGGTACACAAACTCTTTCTCCTCCTGCACCTCCTTTCACTTCCACTTTTTGTCATCTCCTTTAAGGCCTCCTCGCTACTTGCTAGCAACACTATGTCATCTGCATACGCTAGTGACCAAATTCTAACCACTCCTATCCTGACTCCTCCTATCACCCCGGCCTCCAGCTTACTTACCATATCCGCAAATAAAATCGCAAATAGCGTTGGCCTAAGTGGACACCCTTCTCTTAAACCCCTACCCATCCAGAATCTCTCCGAAATCCCCTCCACCTCCTTTTACCTTGTCTTTAGTCTCTTCATATATCTCCCTTGCCCTCTCGATCAGGCCTCTCTCCACTCCCCTATCCGCCATCGCCTCCCACAACCTCCCCCTATCCACCGAAGGAAACGCGCCTTTGAGATCCACAAAAAACGCGTACACTCTCGTCCCCTTCTTCGCTAATTCTCTATCCACCGCGTGCTACAGAACGTAGATATTTTCGATAGTACTCCTACCCGCCCTAAAGTCCGCCTGCGTCTCCGGCAATATTCCTTTCCCCTTGATATCCTCCTTCCGCAGTCTCTCTGCCACCGCCATCGCGTATTCATTAGCGTAATTCCTCTATAATTTTCCTGTCTATCCCTATCTCCTATTTCATAAAGTGGCACTATTAACCCTTCTCTCCACCCTGCTGGGAATCCCTCGTCTCTCCAAACTTTTTTTACTACCTCCTTTAGCCTCTCCCTACCCTCTTGTGTATTAAACAGCCATGCTTCGTTCTCTACCTCATCCAGCCCTGCTGATTTTGACCTTCTCAACTTACTTATCTGCTTCTCTATCTCCTCGTTATTCAACTCCTCGATCTCTTCCTTACCCCGTTCTTCTACTCCCATCATCCCTCTTCCTTGAATCTGAGCCCTGAAATGATTCTTTAAATAACTACCACCACACCTCACTCCGTATCTACTCGCTAACCCCCACACTACGCTTCCTAAACCTATTTATTATCTTCCAGACGTCCCCCTCTGCCTTAAACTTTCCTAATTCCTCTTCCAGATCTTCGTCCTTTTCCTGTTCGTTCTTCTCACACATCAATCTAAACCCCTTTCTCATTTCTACGTACTCCTGCCTTTTCGCATTACCCTCTTTCCACTTCTTGTACTTCCTGTTTACCTTCCTTTTCTTCTTTCTACAATCCCTATCCCATCATGGCTTCACCATTCCTTTATTCTTCTCTCTAAAGACCTTCTTTTGCACGCACACTTTCACCTTCTCTTTCAGATCGTCCAATATCTCTTCCACCAACTCCCCTTCAAAGCGTACTTCACCTAGCTGCTCTTGATACTTCTCTATCGCCTCCCTTGTCCAGGTCACCCTCTCCCCTATCGAGACTTCTTCCTCGTCTTGTCTTCCGCCACCCTCTCCTCTTATCCACAGACTTGATGGCTGATGGTCTGATTCCACCCTCCCCTTTACTGCAATTTCTCCGTCTCCTCCCATTCTTGCATATTCGTGACGACATAGTCTACCACCGATACCCCCACCTTACATACATGTGTGTATTCTCCCTCTTCGCCCCAGTTGCCATACCATTCGCCACTGCCCATCCTTTAGCCTCCATCCAGTCCCTTAGAATCTCCCCCTCCTTATTTATTATCTTACCCTTCGATTTCCTTTCGAAGCTCTTCCTTTCCCTGTAAAGGCTCCCTTCTCTCCCCATCCTCGCATCAAAATCCTCACCCAGTACCACCATACCCTCCTTTCTTTCGCCTAGCAAGTCTTCCACCCTTTTTTCAAATCTTCCCGTCCCATCCTTATCGTACACTGTCACAAACTTACACGCTACCACTCCTATTTTTACTTCCATCATTTGCACTCCCTCTCCCTCTTCCTCTTCATGAACTTCTTCTTCTAATCCATCTCTAAAACCCTTTATAATTCCCCCACTAGCCCTTACTTTCTTCTTTACTCTGACCACTTCCTGGAGTCTCCACCTGTACCGCCTTGGCAGTTTTGGCTCTATCCTATCCCATCCCTTTCTTTCTACCCACGTCTCTACCAGTCCAACAATATCAAATTCCTGGATATACATCCAGAATTCCTTATCCTCCTTCTTTATCCCTGCTACGTTCCAATACATCACATTCACTACCTGTCTATCCTGCATTACCCCCACCCCCCTTCTTCCTACGAAACAAATTCCCCTGCTTCTCTCCCTCTTAGCCCTGTCGTTCAGCATTCTCTGCACATTCCTTTCCTTCCTCGTTGAATCGTAATCAATGAAAAATCCCTTATCCTTTATCCTATTCTTATTTCGCATTAACCCCAACTTTTCTTCCCAGCTCTCCAACTCCATAACTGCCACTTCCTTGTCCTTTCTCTCCTCCAGCTTAACTTTCCCTACTCTGTCATTAACCCACCCTATGTTCTGTAGCAGCACTTGCACGCTCTCTCTTTCTTCCCCGCTCTTTAGGTTCAACCCTTTTATCACAATATTATTCCTCCTGTCAGCCTTCTTTTTCTCTACATTCTCAACTCCATTACCCTTAACCTTCCCCTATCCACCCTCTCCTCCTTTTCACTCCGACGCTCTCTCACTTTCTCTTTCATCATATTTTCTACCCTCTCCCAAATACCTTTAATCTCGCTCCCCCCACCTCCGTCCCCCACTTCCATTTCCGTCCTGCCCTATATCTTCTCAAGCCTTTTTTTCATCCTTTTCTTCCACACCCTAATTTCCTCTTCCATCTGCTTTATTTTAACTTCTTTTTCTTTCCTTTCCCTCTCTAAGCCTTCTACTCTCTCCGTCAGCTCTTTCACCTCCTTCTCCCATTTCTCATATCTGATTTTCAAGTTCTCCCTCATTCCTTCCATCTGCTCCTTGGTCCCCCTTACGTCCTCCTTCAGCCCCCTGATTTCGCTTATCAGCACCCCGAGAGCCTCTTTTTCCGAGTTTCCCTCCATTGGGGGAGGGGGGGGGGTTCTACGTGTTCTCCCGCTTTTTTGAAACGGAATCTCGTCTTGGCTTTCGTCCGGACTCTGACTGGGGCCTCTCCATGCAGTACCCTCCGCAACCGACAGATGTCTCTGAAGACGTCTATCGCCGCCAAATTTTCCTTTTTTTCCCCTTTTCTTCCTTTTTTACTTTATGTTTTTTTCATTTCCTCACAGCCCCTGCAGACACCCCTTTCTCTCCCTTAACATCCCCCAAATTTTCAAGAATCACCCTTGACCCTCGAAGGCCCAAGACTCCTGACCACAAACTCCCCCGATTCCTTGCTAACCTAACCTCGCTTTCTCAATCTACTTAAATCCCACCTCACACCTACGCTCAAAGTTACTTTTTAGCTCCCCGATTCACCCCACACAACCCTACTCACCTTCTCGGCTTCCACCCTCACACTCCGCTCACACCTACCACACAAATTCCGTAAAATCCTCTCACCTCCTGTCACTAAACACTTCCTCACTTCCGCCACCAACATGCAAGTCCTAATATTATACTACGTGGAAATTCTCATGAGAAAGGCCCTTATTGTCGGTATGGAGTTACGTTGGTGTCAAGCGGGCTGAGCATTTTTAAGTTGAAACTTCAAAAAATCACTTAAAGAGAAAAATGAATCTATGTATGATACACACAATACATGAAATATATTCGCTGACGGTTGCCTACAGGATATGAGTATAGTGCCAATAGATTCAGTGTAGCCTCTAGTATCATGTCTCACTAAAACATGGAAATAATCATTTTGACCCTGACTTAAAAAAACGCGAATATCACGTAAACTAGAACCGGCCGTAAGGGCCCTCCACATGCGGACGCCCACATCAAATATAAATCATTATTTGATAATTTAATCAATAACCCCTCTAGAAAAGTTTGGTGGCAGACTCAAATTAAATGGGCGAAAATCTGGCTTTGTCAAGTTCGTCTCATCTAGACGGTCTAATCGGGCCCGTACTACTGCTGTTTAGTCTTCCATAATAAAGAAATGTTTTGATGGGGCCCAAATATGTTTTTTTTTGAGTCCGTCTAACCTGGGCGGTATAATCAGATTAAATTTCAATGCTGTTCAGCCTTCCATAAAAAAATAAAGTTAGTGATTAATTCAAAGTATTTCATGGTCCAATTAATATAATTGGTAGACTATTTATCATTTAATTCTGAGATAACATCCAAAATCTTTATTATTTTTTTATAAAATTACTCTCCATGTTAATGTTTTCGAGATGTGTGTTTCTTCTGAAGGCGCGACCCCCCTCCCCCCTGAATATGCTTAGACTATAAGCTATATAAGACTATAAGCTCATAAGCACAATTTTTTTGAGAGGATGAAGCCTTTTTTGCTTTCGTTTCAGAATAGTCTCAACATATTCGAGAAATGAGAAACACGGGCGTTAATGTCTGTTCCACTACTTTATATATTAATGTATAAATGAAAAAAAAAAGAAATTTTCTGAAAAACGGATGTGCCATTTTTTTCTGACCCTAACATAGTCGTAATGCATAACAGAATCGAAAGCAATCAAAAATTAAAGACTTGGCTTGAACTTAATAGAGGCCGACCGTGATATATTTCCTAATGCTAGTTATTCACAACTTTATATTTATTTTCTACTTCGAGAATATTTCATATTCCTGGTAATGTTTGTTGTTGATATGTAAATAAGTTTTCGGTGTCAAAGGTCCAAGTAATAAAGACATGTAGGATTTAGTTAAAAAGTTGCTACGTACGTTTCGGGCTCTGTGTGATCCCTTTTCAAGCATGTAGCAATTAATCATTTATTGTAAAATCATTTAAAAAGTTCATAATAGTCATAAAAGTAACAAATAGTGTTTAAAAAAAACTAGTGAGTTTTAATAAACCTGAAAAACATGTAAAAGTATAAGTAAAAAGTCAATAAATAAATCATCACGATGGTCTTAAAATATAAAATGTAAATAAAAATAATATTTTTAAACAAAATTATCAGCTGAACATCATATGAAAAATTGTCGATTGTAAGACAAAATGTCCTTGCGCGTATAAAAGTTTTAATATAACCTCCTCTATCAGAACAATGTGATTCATTCTCAAATAGAAAATTGTTTGGAAAAACAATAAACTGGAGATAGAAATTTTTATGTATCAATGTTGTTGAAATAGACATTGATATCACTGTAAAAATAAAAAAATAAAAAAATGATGTAGGAAAAGAGAAGGACAAAGACATAATTAAAGGTTATGTTAACGAAGTGAATTGTAATTAAACTTGAGCAAACAAAAAACTTACCAAAGATTAATATAAGAATACATTGTTGTGATTTTGGAGTGAACCAAAAGGTTCAAATAAATTGAAGTTTCACATCTTAGTGTAGTGTGTGGAAAGAATTATTACGAGAAGCAAACAGTGCTTGCAAAAAGAGTCTTTCAACTGTCAAATTTCAACAAATGTTTGCAAAGACATCCATAATGGGTCAGGTAAGTACGTTCATAAAGTCAATGAATATGCAACATAGTCGAAGAAATAGGTGCCAAATATGAATTCACTAACAAATACTAAGAACGTAATAAGGTAGATGTCCCAGTAATCGGGACGGTCCCAGTAATCGTGAGTTTTGAGGTGTAAACGCCAGAATTAAGTATTTTTCGCATAAAAATACAATCCTAAAATATTTTTAAGTCAGGTTGAACAATGCTTGTTGTGGAAACCAAATTAGTTTTTTCATACAAATAGGGCACATGGGTAAAAAAAATTCATTTGTATTGCCGGTGGCGATGAATCACGAAACATGGAAAATAACTTAACATTTTGGTTAGGAAAGGCGTCTCTTTACTTAAGCTTTTACTATGTCAAGAAATTAGTTTATCGGGACGAAAATGATTTTTTTGTGATGAAAAATAATTTTTGTTTCATAAAATAAAGTAAAATCTTAATTTAGTACCTTCTCGTTCAAGAAATATCGGTCACGATTATAGGGACATTTCAAAAGCATAGTTGCTCGAGTAATCGTGAGCTGTCACGAAGACTAGGACGACTCTGTCAAAATTTTATTTCCATATTTCGTTACAAATAATAATTTAATTAATTTCAAAAAGGTATGAAATGAAATCGGAGAACTAACTTATTACTGTGAGTAGTAATCGTAACATAAATTAGTGCTTAAAACTGAAAAAAAGGTGATGTAAAATATTTGAATGAGTTTAGAGATTTCATTATCAATTTTTGAGTTTATTATCATTCTTCGGTGAAGTTAATATTTATTGAGTAATTTTTCATTAGATAACATTAATCTACACTGCATTATATAAAGAAAAATGTGTAATAGATATATAATTATTGATAGTTTTAATACTGTGACAACGTGAACAGAAAATAACCTCATTTTTTTAGTCACTGAATTTTATCAAATTTCGTGTGCTACATCTAGTTACTTAAAATGTTAATGATTTTTAATTATAATATTCAGTATTATAGAAGAATTTCAGCATTGTCGTTATTACTTATCGTGATAAAAATTCTAATAAATATTTATCTCGACTTATTTTTGTAACCACTTTATTTCTTATGAATAAAATATTAATTTTATTCGATAATATTTTTAACTGAAATAAAAACTAAACATTTTAAAAGAAAATTCATTTTCACTATGATTAATTTTCATAGAGTCCATCAGACTTATTAGAACTATCAGAAGATTCGATTTTGAGGTTGTTTCGACGGCTTTCATCACAGAGGTCTCAATCAATATAAAACTAACAATACATCTTTCATTTGATTAAAGTATAGTAAAAAAATCTGCCCGCTTCGCGGGCACATTCTCATCGCGCGCTTCGCGCGCGGCTCGCTTCGCTCGCTAGTTTGAGCGCGCCTAGGGCGCGCACCTGTTGTATCTCGCGCTTCGCGCTCGATGATATGTTTATCTCGCGCTTCGCGCTCGATAATATATTCACCTCGCGCTACGCGCTCGGACACATTTGCCTGACGCTTTAAGCTCGGTTCATCTTGGTTTTCGCACTTCATGTGCTTACTATTGCGCGCTTGGCGGGCTAATGCTCTCTTAGTTAGCTTCATCGTTATGACCTGCGTTTGGTTTAATTATGTTAACTTTACATAGAAAGAGGAACTAATTTACTTAAGGTTCTATCGACCTTAAGGAATACATTCTCATCAAGACACTCGCGCTTCGCGCTCGATATTTCGTTTACAAATCATGTAAGTCTTGCGCCACGCTCGTTTCTGTTCATCGTTTAATGTAAACTCAAAAGTTTGATCGCGATCACGGCGCGCCATTTGGTTGTCGCGGTTCGCAATGACAATATTTTATGTTCAATGTTCTTCAAATAAAAATTATTAAATTTGTATTTGCTTTAAAATGAAGAAGGAACTTCCTTCACTTCGGCGTACATTTTCGTATCTGTCTAATAAAAAATAAATCATACAATCAGAAAGATTTCTTCCAACTATCTGAAAAGGGGCCAAAAAAAGTATCTAAGTTGTTTTTGGAACATATATATGATACATTTTTGAATGATTATTGAAAAATGGACATTTGACACAAATGGGGGGAGGGGTCAAATTTTACACAAATCTAATACCTTCTCTGGATGAGAATGTAAAAATAGAATAAATTGTTCGAATTTTCAAATACCATGAACATTAATTATTATTATACCATTAGGCCATTTCCCTTTCGGGGTAGGCGTGAATCGCACGGTTGGAAAATAGTAATGTGGGGAAGGAGATATACATGTTTTAGATGGATCTAGAATTTGCGTGTTATTTATTTAAATAACACGTTCGTCCCGCAACATTGCTCCGACCCAGGTGGCTGATCAATCTCTCTAGTGACCACCCCAAGTGAAGAGCCTCAAAAAATTATTGTGTGTGCGGTCCCTCACTTGGGCCTATAAGTGTCTAAGGTCTTTCGTTTCAAGCGTCATACACTCTACTCACATTCTTTTTATAAACTATTTGTCGCCACACTTTTCTGTCCTGGCATACTTCTATACCTTCCTTCACGTCCATGCATTTTTTCATGCGAGCTCTCGTGTTTCTATGGCTTCTTATGTATCTTCGAATATCCCGGTTTCTGTAAACTTTTTATCTTGTTTCGCGTTTGTTTCGTTTGTTTGGTTCTATTTCTTCTCCATCCCCGCCCTAAGCTCATTTTGGAGACTAGAAGGTGATGGGCAGTATTACATTCAGAGCCCCTCATGACTCTTGTATCTTTGACGAGTTCTCTTGTCTTGTATCCACAATAACGGTGTCAATTATAATGTGGCTATTTTCTTTACGCCAGGTGTAAATGTGGATCATTCTATGTATAAACCAAGTATTTGTAATAAATACGTCCTTTTCTAAGCATAA
>CAKNXH010001841.1:87575-106353 GCA_932178445.1 Andricus quercusramuli | reverse complement strand
ATGGAAAAAAATGTATTGAATTTAGAAGAATATTGATGTAAGTAAATGTTTATAAGATGTAACACATTTTTTTCCAAAAATGAAGCCTATAAGGTAAAAAGTTTCATCAATTATAATTTCTAACCTCTAAATTAATTTAAAAAGTATTTAAGAAAAGTTTTTTTTTTTAACTATTCAAATGATATTGAGTGTAATTAATTAATATTACATATATTTATACAGATAAGGAATAGAATTTTCTGATTAAAAATGTGATGAATTTTAAAAATGGAAACGAAACTTCAAAGTCCTGATGAGGAAAACGTTATAGTTTTCGAAACGTCGACAGAAATAAAGAAAGTTTAACATCCAATTTCTACTGATTGGTCTGAAGTATGTCATTTCTACCATCTTAATATTATTTCTCATTAACCTTTTATTCTTAAAATTAGGCAAAACATTCACTATTTTCAGAATCTGACTTCAAACAATAGTAGTATTCAATTCGTCTGGATCCCAGCGCACTCACGAATTCTCTGCATTGACAAAGCTGACAACCTAGCCAAAACTGCAACCGCCATTGCTGCTAATTCTGAACTGCGAATACCTTTTACTGATCTTAAAATGTATCTGAAGAGTGCTGCTCGCAACAACACTCTCTATTTGCTTTGTGAGGAAGGAACAAGTAAGGGGAAACTTTATTTTGAATACTATCACAGTAATAATGCCAAACCGTGGTTCGCCAAATTCAAACATTCGCGCAAAGTTATAACCACTATCAATCGCTGCAGATCTGGTCATTACAATTTGAAGTCCTCCCTTTTCAAGATCGGTCTATGCAGATACACTGTTTGTGATTGTGACTACGAGGAACAAGATCTCGATCACATACTATGGCAATGTCCCTTATTCAAAGGCCAAAGATCTAAATTCATTGCAACTCTCAAATCACTAAACTTGTTCCTTCCATCTTCCAGCACAGTATTATTAAGTAATTTAAATTCTAAAATTGCTCGGTCTCTATGTAAGTTTCTCGATGACTGTAACCTAGCTATACAATTTATAATCTATGTAACTTACTTGTACTTCCATTTATATGTATGTATGAATGTTTTCAGCAAAATAAACCTCTCTCTGGGTTACAATTGCTTTAATATGTATGTTGAAACTGAGTGAAGATGAACAATCTAATTCAAGTTCTTCCATTACAACATCAGCTATTGCTGTTGACAAAGAAGAGCCCATAGCTAATTTGTCTGTTTGTTTGTAATTTTTATTATCACATTTTAAAAAATTTGATTTAAGGCAAAATTCTATTGCATTTAAAAATTCATCTCTGGGAATTGGATTGTCAGAAGCAATCAAATCCCATTTATTTTTATTACTTTGTGAGGCTAAATTAATAGGGATGTTAGTAAATAAGTTAACAACATCCAAAGAAACCAGGATAACTCTGTTATAAAAATAATTTCCCAATTTTTTGTGTGTATGAAACGTATATATTATCATAGACATAAAATAAAAAGTGTTAAGGGGTAGCTAACCCATTAGTTTTTCTATAAATTTCTTTTGGCGAAACACATCCACTTTATTTTGATCTCAAGTGCAAAATATATTTTTTCCCCTGTGAATTTACCAATTTCCAGCACATTTTCAAAAATATGTAGGGGTGGTTTACCCCCGCGTAATTTTTGTATTCATGTTGGATGGACTCTATTTCACTTCCTTCGTTATAAAAATAATTTCCTAATTTTGTTTGTGTGTGACAAGTATATATTATCATAGACATAAAATGAAAGTGTTTTGGGGTAGCTACCCCCATTAATTTTTTCACCAATTTTTGTTGCGAAACAAGTCAACTTTATTTTGATCTCCAATGCAAAATATATTTTTTTCAAAATTTGTCCTGTGAATTTAGCAATTTTCAGCACAACTTTAAAAATATGTAGGGTTGGTTCACCCCCTTAATTTTTTTTTCCGTTGAGAAAATTACGTTAGTCATCTTTCATCACGAGGAAACTTTCCCAGTAGGTTTGGTCGAAATCAATTTTGTTTTTATACACAAAACTATACAATCGACACTTGCGACTCCTATCTTTTAGGGGTTGTTTCACCCCCTTAAAGTGTTTTTCCGCAGATAAGAAAAAATAAGTGACATATATCAGGGAGAATCAAATCGGCGATGAAGACACTTTAAGCTTAGTAAGCCTCTACCCCCTTTATCTCGAGGGAAATCTTATTTTTTTTATCATTATTATTATGTGATTATTATTAGCAGTGTTATTATTGTTATTTCTTTACTATTATTTATTGATTTTTATTAAATAATATTTTTTAAATGGAGTCTAACGAAGAGTACTGTTCGATTTTCTTGTCGAAAATGACATTAAAGACACAAAAAAGTTGCTAAATTATTTGCAAGCGGAATACAGTCTTGATGATGATCGCCCGGAAATAGTTTTCAGATCCTTGACCACACACTTTCTTACGCATTTCTATCAAAAGTGGAAGCCACCTCTTGCTAATAAAAGAAAATTTGAAATAAAGTTTGAGAAGTGACTTAACTCAGATTTCTTTGTAGACTTTTCAGAGTTGATACAAAATCCTGGAAGAAGACTGAGTGCGGAAAGCTTTGATGAAATTTTGGCTGCGACAAAGAGACGCAGATTGATGACCGTGCAAGAAATTTATTTAGCAATCGAGATTCAAGAAGCATTTCTCCGAATATTGAGAACTACTGGCAGAACAGAAACTGCTCATGCAATTGTATCTCATCTAAATGATACCAGTGATGATTGAGATGATGCTGTTTAAAATTCAAGTAAAAAAGTAGAGTGTTACTCTCCAGTAGAAGCTTGAGCTCTAATGGAAGATGCCGAATAACAATTCGGCGCAGGCCCATGTAACGGAAAGAGAAGCTCGCATCAACCTTCAGTCTCTAATCGATCATTCGATAACAAGACTTTTCGAAGACCCTAATTCAAATCTTCCTGCTATAGACTAGAAGGTGCAAACTTGTAATTCAGATCTACTTATAAAATAGTGCTTTGATGGAGCTTCAGATCAGGGAACGTATAATGAGATGTTTGCGGACGAAGATTCACCGTATGCGACTGTGTTTACAATATCAATAGTACCATTACGCCTGAGAGTGAGTGAAAGTTAACAGTTGTTTGAGGCAATCCTTATCCTGGATCTCCCAGACGACGCATACCAATAGCATTAATATTCGCCAAGGGAACAAAGTAAAGGAGAAAAACAGAGATTCAAGAAATCAAACGCCAAGTCGAGTTATTGAATTCAACGAAGATCACTACACCTAATAGCGTCTCCATAGTTAGAACTGACATGAAGTTGACTATGGTAGATTGGTAAGTCTGTCTAGCACTCTCTGATACAAATTCAACGGCAAGCTGCTATATTTGTGGATCTAAGCCAAGCGAAATGAAAAAAACTGATCGTGTCAAGCTAAAAGAGGAGACTATCAGCAACTTATAATACCGTATTTCTCCTTTTCATACTAAGATGCGATCTTTTGAATGCATAATACACATAGGTTGTGGTTTAGATTTCAAAAAACGGTTTTCAGTGACAGATGAGGGAAAACAACAAAAGGACACTGCTCATGGTCGAATATGCAAGGAGTTCAAAGAAAGAACCGGTTTGATCATAGATCAACCAAGGCATGTAACTAGTAACTCAAACAGTGGTCACACTGATAGAAGATTTTTCGCGGATCCTGATCTAGCTGCTGACATACCAGGAGTGAATACAGCGTTGATCGTGAGATTTTCTTAAGTTTTGCCAATGTTGACAAGTAGCACAAAAGTCCCCCCACCCCCCATGTTTTTTAACAAGCTCGCATTTGAGACAGCACAATTGTACGTTAGTCTTTACCCGTGGTATATTATGCCTCCGACAGTACACAAAATGTTGTTTCATGGAGACACGGTTACGCAGTATTTTTCACTTCGAATCGGACAGTATTCAGAAGAAGCTGCAGAAGCCTGTAATAAGAATTTTAATCGGTTGAGAGAAATCAACACACGAAAGTGCTCTCGAATTTCAATCAATGAAGATTTAATACATAATCTCATTGTGTCATCTTATCTATTATTTCCCTCTTTAGGGCAAAAGTGAAGCAAGAATGAATTTGAAATGGATCCTGTAATTATTGAAATGATTGTCAAGTACAACTTAGAAGCTAATTCTTCTAGAACATCATAAAACATTTCCTGTGATATCATTTGGAGGCAATAATAAAAAAGATCACCTTCTGTCTGCAAATAACTGATCTATGCATTTGTTTAAAAAATAAGGAAATAATATCAAATGACAATTCTTCGTCACTGAACATCACCACTTATGTAATTTGAAGACGATTAGAAAGAAAAACGATCACTTTTGATCTATAGATGGTGAAACTATGAATTTGTTTATGAAATTTGTTTATAACATAAACAAATAATATCGAAATCTAATCCGTAGATGTTCTTGTGCAACTATCGCTGATCACTTCTAACAAAATTGAAAAACAGTTAAGAATTGTAGGCTGCAGATGATCTTGAATAGTAAATTCCCGATTCAGCCCACTGTGCCACGTTTTGAGAGCCCTCTGCAGTCGAAAATCAAGTTTTGACGATGGTGTCTGTCTGTCCGTCCGCCCACACAGACGATGGCTCTCGAAAAAATGAACGGATCAAATTGAGCTTTGGCACACTTTTTTTACCCTAAAAACATTTTTTGATAGGACTCGTTTTTTTTGTCTTATATGCATCGGAAATGAATAAGTCAATAATTCTAATTTTGAGGGGAAAGACGATGGATGAGTGGAACAGTTTAGGAGAAGACTTGCAGCTTTTTCAAAGACCTGTAATTTTTCTTCAAACCATTTGATAAGACTTGATTTTTTTTGTCGGAAATACTATGAAAAAATCAAAAATTCAAATTTTGAACCAAAAGGCCAAAGATACGGAAAAAAAATTTACAAGGAATTGCAGGTTCTAAAGAGTCCTACAAAATTTATTCGAAGCATTTTTTAATAGGACTTATCATTTTGGTTTACTGTATCGAAAATCTTATGAAATCAATCGAAAATTTGAATTTTAAGCCAAACTACGCAAAATATTGGGAAAAGTTTTTGGAGGAATTTCCGCGTTCAAAAATTCCTACAACATTTTTTTGTACCATTTTTTTTTGACAGAACACGCCACTTTCAATTTATTTATGGAAATTGATATGCAAAAATAAGAAATGTCCATATTATGCCAAAAGACACGAGTTACGTAAAAAATATAAAAGAAGACTAGTAGGATATTTTGTTTTATCAATCAAAAATAATATTTAAAAAATCCTATTTGCGGCATAAGAACATAAGGTAGGGAACAATGTCTGAAGAAAGGATGGTAGTTTTTTATTGTAAGGTAATTCAGAAAATAAATATACATTTACAAATGACTGTCAAAAGTCGAGCGCGTAGCGCGAGTGTTACGATGAGAATGTGTACCTCAAAGCCTACAGAGCTTTAAGCAATTTCATATTTAACTATACTCAATTACGTAGAAAATTGGGAATATGGAGATGCATACAAATACTGGGATCTAAATGAGAATTTTTTGATAAAGTTTCATTCGACCATTCTTAGTGCAAGAATTAAATATCCGAGTGCGAAGCGCGAGGTACGATAGACGCGCGCCCTAGGAGCGCTCAAACTTGCATGCAGATTGCTTGCAGATTTTTCAATTACAGTTTCAAATTTTAGGTCAGTATCTTCGGAAGGGAGACATGACATATCAGAAAATTCTACAAATTCACGTCATACCTTGAGTGCATTGCAAACCATAAGTGTTTTATTCGAGGTATAGAGGATAGAGTTAGTATCTATGCTATCATCAGTCCTTGACTTAAATAACAGTCCTCACAGTCCAGTCCCTATATTTCCTATTGCACCCTATATTCACATGTTGTCCCTAAAGTCCACCATTTTCAATATTTGGATAGTTATGATCTTCTAGGACCTATTATTGTCTCTTAATAAGTCTTTCTAAAATCGTTCTAGACTACTTTAAATCGAAAACTTTTGAACTTGAATAATTTTAATTGCAAATTTAAGAAATGTAACTAAATGAAGCTGTTTGGTCTAAATTTAAATTTAAATTTAAAAAAAGACTTGATTGGCCAATCAAGTTCAAGCAGTCCCCACCATGGGGCACTCTGGCCAATCACAGGCATCGTAGAGAATACATATATAAGATCAACATAACCTGAAACGTCAGTTTCAGGTCAGCCCTGAAGAAGTGAACTGCAATGTTCACGAAACGTCGGCAACATTCATAGTTTCACACACGATTGAAACCGAAAAATCTTTAAATTTTAAATTCTAAAATTTTAAATTTAAATTTATTATAATGAATCATCGAGAAAGTATCAAATCTATTATTAAAGAACTCTACAGGGAGAGTTTCCTTACTAAAACTAACACTTTTAGTAAGATCAGGTCTTCTCAAGCAAAGCTACTAACATCTTTAGCTTTCTTAAAACGGTGTAGGGACAATAACATCGTCCCAAAATTCTTACAGTTAAAAAACCATTTGGGAACATCTAAATCCAAATCAATTCTACATAAAACAAGTTTGCTTCTCTTGAAAGAAAGGATACAACATACCAAATTTGACTTGCACACTACCTCCAAAAAACTATTAAAACTTCATCTTTTTCTATCAAACACTCTCAGATTTGACATTTGGCCCACATTGGACCGCTTATCATTTGACCAATCCCATCGGATTAAAGATTTTTGCACTGAGAAACAAAAAATAAAATTTGAGAAATTACTTCCAGTAAAGCACGCACCATTAACTAATACAGTAAAAAACATCTCTAACCATCATCTCAGCAACGAAATGATTTCAGCGTTATCTAAAGGACATAATTTTGCAGTCGCTCCCTCCAAAATTCCAAAAGAAGAAATCATCAGTAATTTGGAATCCACAATATACACCCTTCCACCCGAAAAAGCAAATGACATACGACGTAGGACAGCCAACATTTTACGCTAAGCCCAACTTCCTTCCTCAAACTTAACAAAACAAGACAAAACAGCTATTCAAGAACTCAATCAAAATAAAGACATCATAATATTACCCGCAGACAAAGGCAACACAACAGTAATAATGAATAAAGAAGACTATAACAACAAAATCATGGACCTTCTTACTGACGATACATATAAAAAGCTTAAAAAAGACCCCAAAAAAACAATAACCAGAAAAACACAAAGCCTCCTAAAAGACTGAAATCTTGACAGCGATACAATATCTAAATTAAAACCTACTAATCCTATCTCTCCAAAACTTCACGGACTTCCAAAAATTCACAAAAACAACATCCCACTTAGACCGATCGTCAGCGCAATAAACTCTCCAACTTACAACCTAGCACGCTTTCTCGCCAAAAAACTTAATCCTTTCACAGGAAACTCTATCACACACATCCAAAACTCTTTTGACTTCATCAGAAAAATACAACAGATTCACATTCAACCCCAAGACATCCTAGTAAGTTTCGACGTAGTATCTCTCTACAAAAGTACCAATCTCTGATACAATCGATATTATTAAATCCTTTGCAAACTTCCCTCCAATCTCACACCTTTAATAGAACACTGTCTCACTAATACCTATTTCTCTTTCAATGACCAATTCTACGAACAAACCTCAGGAGCAGCAATGGGATCTCCAATCTCACCTGTAATAGCCAACATTTTTATGGAAAATTTAGAAACTAAAATCTTTAACAAATCCAAGCTTAAACCGGAATTCTGGTGCCGTTACGTTGACGAAACTTTTGTCATCTGGAGACACGGGCTAGACGAACTAAACAAAGTTTTCGATTTCATCAATCAAATACACCCTAATATCAAGTTCACTATGGAAGTAGAACAAAACGGAAAATTACCTTTCTTGGACGTATTAGTTAATAAAAGATCTGATAAAACATTAGGACATGAAGTTTACAGGAAACCCACGCATACAAACAGATACCTGCATGCCTCCTCCCACCACCACCCATCTCAAAAGCAATCGGTCATCAATTCCCTTGTATACAGAGGTGTCTCCATAACAGATAAAGATAACTTACAAAAGGAATTACAAAATGTTAAACAAATCCTAATACAAAACGATTACACAAACAAATTAATAAAGCAATAAGAAAATACACTCAAGAAAACAAGTCAACACAACCTACTAAAGAAAGAGAGAGAAAAACAACCACCATCCTACCCTACATTCAAGGTATCACGGAACAAATAGGAAGAATTCTCAACAAACACAACATCCAAACTATATTTAAGCCACCTGCAAAAATAGGACAACTTCTAAACAACCCTAAAGATAAAAAGGATCCTTTCAGTGATCCGGGAGTATATCAAATCCCTTGTTCTTGTGGTAAAGTCTATATTGGAGAAACCGGGAGGGCGGTAAGTCAACGTGTAAAGGAACATGAGAGTAAAGTTAGGCTAAAACATTTCACACAATCAGCAGTACCTGAGCATCATATCGAAACAGGACATAGTATTTTATTTGACAAAACAATCGTCATCGCCAAAACGTACAATAAATTTCCAAGAAAACATAGAAAAGCAATCGAAATCTTGAAACACCCTAATAACATCAATAAGGACAATGGATATAATACCAATCCGATTTGGCTTTGCGTCCTCCCGGGTTTTTTAAAAAAGACTTGATTGGCCAATCAAGTTCAAGCAGTCCCCACGATGGAGCACTCTGGCCAATTACAGGCATCGTAGAGAATACATATATAAGAACAACATAACCGTAAACGTCAGTTTCAGGTCAGCCCTGAAGAAGTGAACTGCAATGTTCACGAAACGTCGGCAACATTCATAGTTTCGCACAAGATTGAAACCCGAAAAATCTTTAAATTTTAAATTCAAATTTATTATAAATTTAATGGTTTGAAATTTTAATTTAGAAAGTGGATTTTTAATTTAAGTTTTTCATAATGATACCGCTTCAAAATGAGTTTTAATGTTTCAGTTACTTGAAGTTCGAAGCGGCAAAAACTTTATAAATTAAAATTGAAAGCGTTCGAAACGAGAAAAAATTGAAATAATAAGCAAGTTCGAATTGAGGAAGTAGGTTTAAAAATGAATGCAAAAATCACGCGTGAAATCAACAGAATAAATATATTAACTCGTGTATTATAATTTTTATATTTTCATGATGGATATCACTTTTTCAGAAAATGTTTGATAGTCCGCAAAGTCTCTTCAAAGGACATATTTTTATATGCATAATATAATATATCCACCAGAGATCATTTGATATTTGAAAAAGCCATTTGTGGTATTTTGTATCACATAGAAACTGAGAGTCCTGTAATAATATTTACGGAATAATATGTTTTGATTAGAAATATTTGTATCCAAAAGGTACATCTTGGTCTCAACTACAATAATGAGCAAATAATAATGAGCAAATAATAATGAGCAAATAATAATGAGCATGGCATGAAATTTGAATGTGGAACTAACCTAAGGGTAGTTTACCCTCATAGAAGGAAAAATTCCACTTTTTTTGCACTTTGATCAGATTATTCAAGTGCGTACCTAAAGTGTCTCATCATCGGATTGCAAAAAAAAAAACTTAAATTGTTTTTTTGTATGAGTAATTTAGTAACTAGAATAGAGGTAGTTTACCCGTTAAATATTTTTCCCACCAAAATTCTGAAATACGTCGACATTAATTTTCTTTTAACTTTATAACAGTATAGTTTTTTGCAGATTTAATAAATGTGTCAATTTTTATAACGAAAAATTTAAAAGAAAAAACATAGTTTTTGCTTCCTTAGCCATGAGGTAGCATATATCAATGCTCACAATGCCCTGCGCATATTCGAAATTCAAAGGGAAATCAAATGCAATTGATTTGAAAGAAAATAATTGATTGGTGTATGTACGTTAAAATTTAAAAAACTAATTTTTGGGTGTGAATTTTAAGGGTTGTTTTCACCCCTTCCAAATGTTTTTTCTCAGATGAAAAGAGCCCGTTCCGCTTAGTTTTTGATGCCCTACAACAAATATTTTGGAGAAAATCGGAGGGATACCCCTCGAAAGGTTTCCTGGTCAGAGTCGCGAGCGAATGCATCACATACCATAGACTGAAACAAATGTTTTAGCTGTCCCAGCTGAAATTTTAGCTGGATTTCGTCTTCTGAGAAAATTTAGCTGTATTACCTAACTTTATAGCTGTGTGAACAAAATATCTAGATGTTTTAGCTAATTTTGCCACCTCTTAATTATCTAGTTAAATAAGCTACATAATTTCTAAATGGAAAATTAGCTAAAGCAGCTAGATATTTAGGTAACACAGCTAGAAATGTAGGTAATACAGCTACATATTCTTAGAAGACGAAATCCAGCTAAACTTCTAGCTGGGACTGCTAAACGATTTTTTCAGTGTACTGTTGTATTTCTAATATTAAAAAAGTTTTCCTTTTACAAACAAGGTAAACAATTTTTTTCAACTTATAATTTGGTACTGGTAGGTCAAAGAAAGTGGTAAAAGGTACTTCAACAGGAAAATCGATGCGTCTTGATTATCAGTCAAACAAAGTCAGAAAAACTGCTTTTAAATTGAAGTCACAAATTGATGAGTATGATATTTTGAATTACTTTCTAATTTCAGCATACATTAATAAATATTGTCGTCAATTTTTGTATGGATACGTTCAAGTAAAACAGGAAATATTTTTTAGATATTTTATTCTTTAAACTATTTAATAAAATTGGTTGTTTGATAAGTACAAAATGTTATTAAGTTTCACATCATTTAAAATAATTGCAATAGAATGTATAAAATAAAACAACTCTAACCATATTTAAATTTTCATTTAAATTCACATTTTCCGCGTCGCTAGTGCACCTTTCTGAGTTAATAGGTAGTTTCTCTTAATTTCGCGTCATTACTCACATTAGTTCCTACTGTTTTCGCCATATTCTTTTCTCAGTAAGATATACCTTATGCGACTCGCCCCATATTTTCACCAAATCCAAGGTCAATAGGGGTCCCCTCAGAAAAAATATTTTACTTATTCTACGCCCCAGCGGCTGCGCCCATCTTTCAAAATATCTGTACTAGTATTCACCTACAATATTTTGTAGTACACAAGGAAAATCGCAGTAAAACCCGTTTATAGTACAGTGGACTTACGGTCGATCTGGCGCCGGAGCGAATCATAACTGGCTACGAAATTTTTGGACAGTCACTGTTAAATAACTGGAGCTGTCGTCAAAACCCTACTTCTTGCGAAGCCAGTATACGGATACGCCATGACTCGAACTATCGTCCTTCCAGCGCTAAAGTTTAGGGGAAAGCTTGCTGATCACTAGACCACAGTGCCGATAATTCTAATAGTATATTGTACGCTGATTAATAATGAACATCTGGGCCTTCTGGACGCCTAGAACTTAAAGAGGAATCTGAATTTTGATCCTTCACTCTGGAGACCACTTCTGCTGGAGTAAAATAGCCTAAATATTCGATCTCATCAGGAGTAACATCATAATGATAATGTCCGCCAGCATTATGATCCGAAAAGCCGTGAAAGTGGAAAGGGGAAAACTGCAAGTCCTGAAAAAAGTTCATTAGATTCTTTAATATTTCCTACGGCCATGTCATACTTACCCGATTCTTACGTTACCTAGACTTCTTTTACAGGAACTAATGCTAACACGAAATGAGATATCGAGATAAACGTGAGTTTTTGCGAGAGAATGTAGGTAAGGCAGAAATCGGGTAAGAAGTGAATGGTCTTAACTTGATCATAAGCCATATATTATTATAAATGTGAAAGTATGTAAATCAGTAAAGATATCATGTACATTTCTTTAAAAATGAAAATGCTTTATATCTTACCGTTTCAGCAGATAAAATAACTCCAGCTGAGACTATAGGAGCAGACATGTTGTAAAAGAGGAAATGAAATTTCGTGGTTCCTGATTCTAAAACATGTTGGTTCACTTTTCCACGTTTCGAAAGGAATGCTCCACCCAAGCCTATTGTAAATAAGAATTACTAATGAAAAAACTTTTACACATTCTTTCATGGATATCTTGACTTTACTGTTCGTGGTCATTGATTTAAAAAAATGTTGATAATCAGAAAACATAAAAGCCTAGAAATAACTAGAAAAAATACTAATTTGTCGGGCATGTCGTCAGCTAATATAATACCAGAAGTTAGTAAGGTTGCTTCTCCCCCGTGAATTTAATACAAATGAAAATGTATTTATGTTAAGGCAAAAAAGAAAAACAATTCATTTATTCGAAATTAACGGAAAACTACTTATTTTTTATTTTTACGAATTTCACTATGATCATATTACTCGTTACTGAATATTTAAAGTATTAATATTTTAAGCTGACGCTATTAGCTCAACTTAGAAAATAATCATGAAAGAGATCAACGAAACAAGCTGCCAAGGAAATTTGAAATTTTAGTAGAAGATAAGAAACATCTAAGACTGCAAAATCTAGATCACAAAAATATTTTTGGTGAATTCTAAACCATTTTTCTTTGAAAAAAAATATGGTAAAAAAATTCGTGATCCAACCTAGAATATACATTACATGTACAAATAGTAGTAATAGTAAGATGTGAATAATGTTCGAATTAGGAAGAGAGGCTTCACGTCTCATAACCGAGTTATTTTATATAATGTTCGTGAAAAGTACACTCCAAAAATGAAATAAAATCTTGTTTTACATTATAAACTATTCAGGATGAGAAATTTCAATAGTTTCTGGCCATATTGTAACTCACCAACAAGTTTTCCTTTGTATCGTTTCGCTAAAACCTGTTGTATGTTATCTGGGAAAGCCGATATACTGCCGATGCGTTTTTTAACATGAACTTGTAAAACTTTTCCGGGCTCGCCTTCACTAACGAGCACGTTTCCTACAAAAGTTGTCCCTGTTTCATTTCCGGGCAATCGTTCCAAATAATAGTTGTCATTCTTTTTATTTGAAAGCGCAGCAATCGATCCTGGGTATGATGCAGGAGAATTCAAAACAACGTTCACAACGATCTGCAAAATATAACATCTATCCTGAAATTCATCCCGGAGTGTTTGTAAATTCAAGTTGTAAAATAAATTATTATTCAATTTAACTCTGATATATTAAATATTATAGTCATTCCTGCAAATTCATTCAGCTGAAACAAACTAATCTTTGTTGAATATTGAATCTTTTTAATTAACAATTTTTGCAACCGGCAAGTATTCTGATTTTAACCGTATAATCCGCATACAATTAAAATTAGAAGAATCATCCACACATTTTTTCTTGCCTGAACATAATTTTTTTATAAACTTCGACTCCCAAAAAATTTAAATCTGATATTGAAACCTTGTTCTGTTCATTCAATAATTTGTAATACTTTTTTGAAAAGTAATTAAATATCGAACGGAAATTTTGATTTTCAAACGAAGGTTGTAGCACCGGCATAGCGCAAAACGCGTGGTGTGACGTCATATGCTTTTAAAAACGAGGAAAATGCATGTGTCAGTTTGATGAAAGAAGAATAAAAATAATTAAGCAACGTTTTCAGTTTGAAGAAATTTATCATATAAAGTATTAGTATGGCTGATAACCTTGAAGCCATTTCAGATAATTTACTAAAAGTGAATATAATTTTGCTAGGTGATTTTTTTCGCGAAGTGCTCCAGTTTCTACCTTTTTTTTAGTGTTCCTCCAAAATCTAAAATAAATATTCCAGCGTATGTTGTATATTCTAATTGAAATTTAAAAACTTATTTATGATTAATTTTTTTAACGTTTTGCAGTAACAGCATGAAATAATTCTGCTACAAGATAAAGCATATTTTATATTTCTTTATGGGAAATAAATATTTTTGCTAACGTTGCAAGAATTGACAAGATTTTAGCCACAATTATTCTTGCCTCACTATTGGATCTACATAAAAATACGTTTTTGATACTAAACACTGGAATTTGTACATTCGGGCCCAAAAAATCAGTCCTAGCATTTATTTTGTCTCAAATTTTTTAAGAAAAAGCATGAACCTCCAGCATGTTTAAAAAATATTGAAAGCATATGACGTAACATCTAGGTGGTAGAACGGTGCGACGGAAGTGCAAGCTTTTTAAATAATAATTTGAAACAAGCCTTTTCTTCAATTGTACTCATATTAATAGTGATTTTAGTGGTAAATATAGTTTCACATCCAAAAATATAGAAAAAATTAGTGGATAACCCTATTTATTGTGTTCTCACTCTTACGTTTTCAGCTTTGAATAATTTTTACTTTAACAATGATTTATTTCCACAGATTTCCAAGTAAGAATTGCATTATTCAGAATAATTGCATAATTTGGCATTTTAAAATTTGACTCAATTTGTCATACTTCGGACAATCCGAAAGGATAAGACGAAGGTCCCTGAGCAGCTCCAATAATAAATCCTTTTTTGCGAGCACCAGTACGAGAGACAATAGTATCAAGATTATAAGGAACGGCAGCAAAATCTGGATGCACAATTGGTCCTCCCATATCTAGTATCGCTGGATTTCCTCCAAGTCCTTAAACATCAAGACACTTTTCACTTTTAGTTTTGAATTTGAAAATTCGGATCTTAGGGCTATGGCATGCTTATTATATAACTCCTACATTACCGACATTTTTTTGCATCAACTCATGTCCACAAGGAATAAAATATCAAGTTGAAAATTCTAGAAATTGAATAAAAGGTACGAGCGAACATTTGGATGGTCCTATCCTTTTAAAATCGGAACACTAAAAAAATCTGTTTAAAAACTCCCGAATTCTGGTATCCTCAACAGAAAAGATGTCTGAATATGGTCTTACTATTAGTTCCTTTCGAAAGTATTGGACATTCTAGTTGATCATTTTCTGGTAATTGTAAACATTCTTTCTAGTAAATTTACCAAGAATTTCAGGTAAGTATATAATAGCCTGAATTTTTTACCAGGCAGTTTTCTTGTCGTTTAGGAACAGAACATTCTGGTTAACACAACCAGTTTTTTTGGTCAATCTAGCTAGATGTTCTGACAAGCTTAACCGGCAAAAAATAAAGGGTTCTCTTCATCGCATCGTGACGGGTGATGAAAAATGGATTCATTACAGCAACTCAAAGAGAAGAAAGTCGTGGGGACTGCCCGGTCATGCTTCTACGTCGTCGACTCAGCCGAATATTCACGCTGCGAAGATTATGCCGTGTATTTGGTGGGACCAGGTCGGTTTTATTTATTATGAGCTGTTGAAACCGAACGAAACCATCACTGGGGAACGGTATCGGCTTCAATTGATGCAATTGTGCCAAGCACATCTTGCTTGACAACGCTTGACAACGCTGGGCCTCACGTTGCCGAACCCGTCAAAACCTACCTGGAAACGCTCAAATGGGACGTTCTACCTCACCCACCGTATTTCACAGATATTGCGCCGTCCAATTATTACTTGTTCCCGTCGATGGCACATGGTCCAGTTGATCAGCAATTCCGCTCTTATGAAGACATCCAAAAATGGCTTGATTCGTGGATAGCCTCAAAAGATGAATACGTTTACTTTAACGTTATTCGAGCTCTACCAGAAAGATAAGAACCAGTTGTAGCTAATGATGGGCACTTTCATAAAAAACAGCGAGACCTTCTTTGCGCACCTAATAATATTAAGTTTTATGAAAAGTTGGAGTTGTATTTTCTCAAAAATGAATAGTTATTGCCTTCTTGCTGATTTGAATTATATCTTGCTATGAAGTGGAATATTGTTATTATAACTTCTGGCTGAAGATAGACGTCGAAGCACTTTGGAAAAAACATGGTATACATGCGAGAGAAAAAGTGTAATATTGCCATTTCCTAAGAATATAAGACCATTATATGTATTTCTCATCATGTATTTTTAAAATGAAAATTCGGAGCTGAACAACTTGAATAGCAACAATGAAAAATTAAGACTTTGAAAATGAAAAACTTAAACATTGAATACAAGATTATGAAGTTATATATATATACAGAAGAGGATACAGGATACAGGATACAGAAGAGGGAGAGATGGATCAGGGAGAATCAACAGTTTCTCGCTGACCCATCGCGCCTCTTCAGTGATCCCCCTGTTTTTGTAAAAAATCCACCCAAGCCCAAGGAGGTAGAGACTTTTTGGAGAGAGGTGTACAAGATCCCGAAAACACTAGAGTTGAAGGAAGATACTGACAATATCATCCGCTTCAAGGAGTTTTGCGACAGCCTCATAAAATCTGAGGAGGAGTGCCCATCAGTCACTGCCGAAGAGGTGAAAAAAGCACTTAGAGGCACGAAGAACTTTTCCGGTGCTGGACCAGATTGTATCAAGAACTTTTGGTGGAAGAAGTTTACTTCTACACACCAACATTTGGCCCGCATATTCACCTCATATTTAAAGTCGGAGATGCCCATTCCGCAGTGGCTAGTGTTAGGACGCACTATACTCCTACCGAAAAAAGGCGACTTGTCCAAACCAGAGAATTACAGGCCAATAACTTGTTTGAACACACTGTATAAGATTTTTACAGCTATCCTAAACAACAGGATTGTTCGACGAATTGAGCCTGTATGGCGAGAGATGTACGAACAACGTGGCTCGAAAAAAGGTGTAGCAGGCTGTCGAGAGAACCTGCTGATTGACAGGTGTGTCTGTAAAGACGCTACAGTCCATCAGCGCGTCCTGTCAATGGCCTGGATTGACTACCGGAAAGCTTTTGATTCAACCTCTCATAGACTTATCATCTGTCTGTTGGAAAGCTTGAAGGTACATCCACACATAGTGAGATGCATAGAGAGATTGATGCCTCTTTGGAAAACTAGATTTACCATCTCATCTAGGAATTATCGTCTGACGACGAACAACGTCACCTTCCAGAGGGGCGTCTTTCAAGGGGATAGTATGAGCCCTTTGCTTTTTTGCATCACACTTTTGCCTCTATCTCTTGCACTACGAAATTCTCCTGGATACCTCTGTGGCGACACTAATCAGCGTGAGCATAAGGTCACTCATGTATTCTATATGGATGACCTGAAGATCTATGCCGCTGGTAAAAGCAGACTTCAAACTGCTTTAAATATCGTCAAGAACTACACAGGAGAGATTGGGATGGACTTTGGTTTGGACAAGTGTGCCAAAATTCATTTGAAGAAAGGAAAGATTACTGGCGTTCCCAAGGACCCTGAGCTTGTGGATATAAGTGTTATTAGACATCTTAACACTGGAGAGACCTATACATACCTGGGCGTGCCTCAAAGCCGCATTCAGGACGTAACATCAGTGAAGGAGTCTCTCCGAAGCAGATACAAGCATCTTCTTAGACAGATTTGGTCTTCCAATCTGTCGGCGTTGAACAAGGTATCTGCGACTAACATGCTTGCCGTCCCGGTCCTACTCTACTCGTTTGGGGTGGTTCAATGGACGAAGAACGAGCTTAAGGCCCTTGATGTCACCACGCGTAAGATCATGCATATGCGTAAAAGCTTGCATATCAATTCGTCAGTTCCGCGATTATACATTTCACGCCAGCAAGGCGGACGCGGACTTCTGAATCTCCAGTGTCTTCATAACCGAATTGTTTTGAGTACAGCTTACATCGTTGCGAATGGCAGAGATCCTCTCCTAAAGATGGTCAGAAACCACGAGATGATTGGCGAAGGGGCGTTCCTTTACAAAGCCGCGGAGCAAGCTGCTGAGACCCTTGGCCTGAATTTTAACATCAGAAGTGAGGAAAGTGCATTACTCCATCTAGATGCTTCACGTCTAAAAGCCGAAGTAAAGAAAGCAGAGGTTGGAAAATTTCACCAAGAGCTACTCGACAAGCAAATGCACGGAAACTTTCACAGAAATGTAGAAAAACAGTCCTTGTCGAAGGAGCAAACTTTTGCTTTCCTCAAATCATCAGGGCTCAATTCAGGTACAGAGGGCTTTATTTTCGCATGCCAGGACGGTGTAATCTCCACCTTAGCATACCGCGCCCGCATTTTATGTCAAGAAGTTCCCAGTGATAGGTGCAGAGCGTGTCATGCACACGCTGAGTACCTAGAACATATACTATCGGGGTGTCCGACCCACGCAGGAACAACGTATATCTATAGACATAATGCGGCCCTAAGAGTACTTTATTACCACCTTTGTCGCTCTTACGGTGTTGGTCGCGACCCCGCCCTGCCGAACGCTCCAAGGGATATAGAGTCAATTGTCCGAAACGAGAAGTGCCAGATTTTCTGGAACTATGATTTTCGGGCAGCAGTCTCCGTTGCGCACTCGAGGCCTGACATTGTTCTCCAAGACTTCGAGAAACGAACTATATTCGTGATCGAATTCTCGGCTCCGTCCGAATACAATATCACTGCAAAGGAGAAAGAAAAAGAGGAGAGGTATCAAGACCTTAAAAGAGAGCTGCAACGACTGTACCCAAAATATTCGGTACGAGTAATTGTCCTTGTGATAGGTGCTCTCGGAGGTGCTAAACTATCACTGGTTCGTAACCTCAAAGCCATACCCGCGTGCCAAAAATATGCCAAGGCACTTGCGAGATGGATGCAGAAAGCTGTCATCCTTGGGTCGCTTCGTGTCCTCAAGACACACGAGGGTTTCGCCGGCCTGTCGTTGTGATTTCGTCGTGCCCTGTGACCACCCATCTCACGGATGTGAGACGTGGCCATAGGTGTATTTTACCGCGGTTCTACTGGGGGCCATTGACATTTTTTC
>CAKNXH010001841.1:64333-84511 GCA_932178445.1 Andricus quercusramuli | reverse complement strand
ACCGAAAAAAGGCAACTTGTCCAAACCGGAGAATTACAGGCCAATAACTTGTTTGAACACACTGTATAAGATCTTTACAGCTGTCCTAAACAACAGGATTGTTCGACGAATTGAGCCTGTATGGCGAGAGATGTACGAACAACGAGGCTCGAAAAAAGGTGTAGCAGGCTGTCGAGAGAACCTGCTGATTGACAGGTGTGTTTGTAAAGACGCTACAGTCCATCAGCGCGTCCTTTCAATGGCCTGGATTGACTACCGGAAAGCTTTCGATTCAACCTCTCATAGACTTATCATCTCTCTGTTGGAAAGCTTGAAGGTACATCCACACATAGTGAGATGCATAGAGAGATTGATGCCTCTTTGGAAAACTAGATTTACAATCTCATCTAGGAATCATCGAGTGACGACGAACAAGGTCACCTTCCAGAGGGGCGTCTTTCAAGGGGATAGTATGAGCCCTTTACTTTTTTGCATCACACTTCTGCCTCTATCTCTCGCACTACGAAATTCTCCTGGATACCTCTGTGGCGACACTAATCAGCGTGAGCATAAGGTCACTCATGTATTTTATATGGATGACCTGAAGATCTATGCCGCTGGTAAAAGCAAACTTCAAACTGCTATAAATATCGTCAAGAACTACACAGGAGAGATTGGGATGGACTTTGGTTTGGAAAAGTGTGCCAAAATTCATTTGAAGAAAGGAAAGATTACTGGCGTTCCCAAGGACCCTGAGCTTGTCGATATAAGTGTTATTAGACATCTTAACACTGGAGAGACCTATACATACCTGGGCGTGCCTCAAAGCCGCATTCAGGACGTAACATCAGTGAAGGAGTCTCTCCGAAGCAGATACAAGCATCTTCTTCGACAGATTTGGTCTTCCAATCTGTCGGCGTTGAACAAGGTATCCGCGACTAACATGCTTGCCGTCCCGGTTCTACTCTACTCGTTTGGGGTGGTTCAATGGACGAAGAACGAGCTTAAGGCCCTTGATGTCACCACGCGTAAGATCATGCATATGCGTAAAAGCTTGCATATCAATTCGTCAGTTCCGCGATTATACATTTCACGCCGTCAAGGCGGACGCGGACTTCTGAATCTCCAGTGTCTTCATAACCGAATTATTTTGAGTACAGCTTACATCGTTGCAAATGGCAGAGATCCTCTCCTAAAGATGGTCAGAAACCACGAGATGATTGGCGAAGGAGCGTTCCTTTACAAAGCCGCGGAGCAAGCTGCCGAGACCCTTGGCCTGAATTTTAATATCAGAAGTGAGGAAAGTGCATTACTCCATCTAGATGCTTCACGTCTAAAAGCCGAAGTGAAGAAAGCAGAGGTTGGAAAATTTCACCAAGAGCTACTCGACAAGCATATGCACGGAAACTTTTACAGAAATGTAGAAAAACAGTCCTTGTCGAAGGAGCAAACTTTTGCTTTCCTCAAATCATCAGGGCTCAATTCAGGTACAGAGGGCTTTATTTTCGCATGCCAGGACGGTGTCATCTCCACCTTAGCATACCGTCACCGCATTTTATGTCAAGAAGTTCCCAGTGATAGGTGCAGAGCGTGTCATGCACACGCTGAGTACCTAGAACATATACTATCGGGGTGTCCAACCCACGCAGGAACAACGTATATCTATAGACATAACGCGGCCCTAAGAGTACTTTATTACCACCTTTGTCGCTCTTATGGTGTTGGTCGCGACCCTGCCCTGCCGAACGCTCCAAGGGATATAGAGTCAATTGTCCGAAACGAGAAGTGCCAGATTTTCTGGAACTATGATTTTCGGGCAGCAGTCTCCGTTGCGCACTCGAGGCCTGACATTGTTCTCCAAGACTTCGAGAAACGAACTATATTCGTGATCGAATTCTCGGCTCCGTCCGAATACAATATCACTGCAAAGGAGAAAGAAAAAGAGGAGAGGTATCAAGACCTTAAAAGAGAGCTGCAACGACTGTACCCAAAATATTCGGTACGAGTAACTGTCCTTGTGATAGGTGCTCTCGGAGGTGCTAAACTATCACTGGTTCGTAACCTCAAAGCCATACCCGCGTGCCAAAAATATGCCAAGGCACTTGCGAGATGGATGCAGAAAGCTGTCATCCTTGGGTCGCTTCGTGTCCTCAAGACACACGAGGGTTTCGCCGGCCTGTCGTTGTGATTTCGTCGTGCCCTGTGACCACCCATCTCACGGATGTGAGACGTGGCCATAGGTGTATTTTACCGCGGTTCCACTGGGGGCTGTTGACATCTTTTTTTTTTTTTAGATGGCAGTTGCTCTTAGTGGTACCCTGCGGTGGTTGTTTAACTTTATTTTTTATATATATATATATACACGCAAAGCAATCATGACAATTACTGAAAGAAATATCATGATTTATGCTCTTCTTCTTCAAAAAAACTTGTTTCCTGTACCATGAGGTGAATGTTACTATGGATATTTTCTATCAGCTTCAATTCCTGGTTATACGAGATTATCAGATCATAGTGTTACTTGGGTAGTATCCAAAGCGGGTAGAAAAGTGTGATAGGGGACAGAAGCGAATATAAAAAATATACGAGATTTTAAATAAAAAGTTACCAGAAGCTGCTAAAGTGAAGGGTGGTTTCTTCAAGTCTGGACAGTCGACGACTTCAACTGAAACTTCCGCGTAGTTTTTAGAGAGTTCCTCAGTTAGAACTGAAATAAAATACTTTTTTAGTATAGATATTTACCTGACGCTAACACAATGACTCCTCCAATCCATACCACTTCACGTTGCCTTTAGGCGGTGTACAGCTTCACGTAGTGTTTGGTGACGGAGACCTGTACAGCAACCAAATGCGACGTCGCGTGGTACA
This sequence comes from Andricus quercusramuli, assembly GCA_932178445.1. NCBI lineage: Eukaryota > Metazoa > Arthropoda > Insecta > Hymenoptera > Cynipidae > Andricus > Andricus quercusramuli. Next base: position 81,664 of record CAKNXH010001841.1, on the reverse strand, counting down.
CCGCCTGATCGAGAGGTGCAGTGGTTTGGAATGAAGGCGGCGATATATAGATAAACGTTTATTTTTCAGCCTGCTGGCCTTAAAAAATTGACTTGCTTACACATCCATTTTTTACAGAATTTTCTTAAAACTAACCCTTAAAAAACTAACATCCTTCCATTCCTTATCTCTAAGCCGCACGCTCGTATCGCCTTGCCTTCCTCGCTTCGCCTCGCTCGCATATCCCTACTTTTTCGCATTGCCTCGCTTGCCAACCTCTGTTATCGCTCTAATACCTACTACTTATCTACTATTTACAATATTTACATGTTACTTATATCTACTTTCTCTCCTATTTACAATCTTTCCTTCTCCACTCCTCTTCCTCCTTCCTTCTCTTCATCACCATCTTACCCAACACTCCCTTCACCCATGCTACTGCCCTTTTTTCCCCCTTTTCATGCAACAATACCTCCATGCTTATCTCACTTCTTTCTACCTCCACGCACTCCTCCAACCAGTGCTCCACTCTTGCATCCCCCTTTCCACACAGTTCACACATCCTCTTCTCTCGCGAGAGCCAGAACCTATTGAAGCCCTCCATGCACCCACACCTCATCCTCGCTATAAGCTCCTGACTTCCTTTCTCTCCTTTCTCACATAAATATTGCGCTCTTGCACTTGGCATAATCCACACATAGTTCCCGTTGAATCTTGACTCTCTTATTCTCTCTTCCCCTTCTGTCTTCTCTCTCTCCATGCCGTTTTGCTTAACCACGTCATAAACCTTCCTTCCTTCCTCGTGCATCCTTCTCACTTCATCCATCTGCAGTCCATTCATTCTAAAATACCTTTCCCTCTCAGCCTCCATCTTCCCACCCCCTCCCTTGTTCTCCTTTTCCCACCAACACGCCCTAACTAGCCTACTTCCCCCCTCTTCCAAAAATTTCTCCTCATATTTACACGCCCGGCTCCCTGCTAGAATTCCTACACTCGCTCTCCCCGTCTCCCTCCTGACAATATAATTAGGCGTGTTCCTTGCCAACCCCAGGGTCCACTTTACATACCTCTCCTGCGTTCTATTAACCTCTTCACTTTCCTTCCACCCCCACACTTCTACCCCATACAATAGCACACTCATCACTAGTGAATCAAACAATTTCATTCTCCTTCCAAAATCATCTGCGAATAACTTCTTTCCCAACCCCCACACCTGCCTCATCACTACATTTGCCCTCCTCACTCTCTCTTTTATGTGACCATCCACTCCACCATTCCTTCGAAACACGAAGCCCAAGTACACAAACTCTTTCACCTCCTGCACCTCCTTTCCCTTCCACTTCCACTCCCTTCCCTTATCCCTTCCCCCTCCTTTTCTGAACACCATAACCTTGGACTTTTCCACATTCAGCTCTAACCCCTTTTTATCCAGGTATCTTCTCAACCTCTTAATCATCTCCTTTAAGGCCTCCTCGCTGCTTGCCAGCAACACTATGTCATCTGCATACGCTAGTGACCAAATTCTAACCCCTCCTATCCTGACTCCTCCTACCACCCCGGCCTCCAGCTTACTTTCCATATCCGCAATTAAAATCGCAAAAAGCGTTGGGCTAAGTGGACACCCTTGCCTTAACCCCCTATCCATCCAGAATCCCTCCGAAATCCCCTCCCCTCCTCTTACCTTGTCTTTTGTCTCTTCATATATCTCCCTTACCCTTTCAATTAGGCCCCTCTCTACTCCCCTATCCTCCATCGCCTCCCACAACCTCCCCCTATCCACCGATGGAAACGCGCCTTTGAGATCCACAAAAAACGCGTACACTCTCGCCCCTTTCTTCGCTAATTCTCTATCTACCACGTGCTGCAGCACGTAAATATTGTCGATAGTACTCCTACCCGCCCTAAATCCCGCCTGCGTCTCCGGCAATATTCCTTTCCCCTCAACATCCTTCCGCAGTCTCTCTGCCACCACCATCGCATATACTTTATACGCCGTATTCATTAGCGTAATCCCTCTATAATTTTCCTGCATATCTCTATCCCCTTTCTTATACAGTGGCACTATTAAGCCTTCTCTCCACCCTCCTGGGAATCCCTCACCCCTCCAAACTTTCTTCACTACCTCCTTCAGCCTCTCCCTAACCTCTTGTGTACTAAACAGCCATGCTTCGTTCTCTACCCCATCCAGCCCTGCTGCTTTTGACCTTTTCAACTTCCTTATCTGCTTCTCTATCTCCTCGTCATTCAACTCCTCAATCTCTGCCTCCCCCGTTCTTCTACTTCCCCCATCCGTCTTCCTTGAATCTGAGCCCTGGAACGATTCTTTAAAAAATTCCCTCCACTCCTCACTCCCTATCTTCTCGCTGACCCCCACCCTGCGCTTCCTAAACCTATTTATTATCTTCCAGACGTCCCCCTCCGTCTTAACATTTGCTAACTCCTCTTCCAGCTCTTTCTCCTTTTCCTGTTCTTTCTTCTTACACATCAATCTAAACCCCTTCCTCGTTTCTACGTACTCCTCCCTTCTCGCATTACCCTCTTTCCACTTCTTGTACTTCCTCTTCACCTTCCTTTTCATCTTTTTACATTCCCTATCCCACCATGGCTTCACCATTCCTTTCTTCTTCTTTCTGAATACCTTCTTTTGCACACACCCTTTCACGTTCTCTTTCAGATCCTCCCATATCTCTTCCACAGACTCCCCTCCAAAGCGTACCTTTCCTAGCCGCTCCTGATACTTCTCTATCGCCTCCCTCGTCCAGGTCACCCTCTCCCCTATCGAGACTTCTTCCCCGCCTTGTCTTCCTCCACCCTCACCTCTTATCCACAGACTTAATGGCTGATGGTCTGATTCCACCCTCCCCTCTACTGCGAATTTTTCCGTCTCCTCCCATCCTTGCATATTCATTACCACGTAGTCTATCACCGATCGAGAGCCTGATCGAGAGGTGCAGTGGTTTGGAATGAAGGCGGCGATATATATAAATAAAATATTGGCTTAAGACGATCTGAAGGTACCACATCATACCTGGCGTCTTCGCGACCCTTCGCTATTGTCTTGCGCTGCATCACCCATACGTGAGTGGGGGATCACCACCTAAAAAAAACGCGCCTTCGACTCGACCTCCATGGTGGTGCGGAACAGAGTTCATTAACTATGTTCATTTTAAATGTAACACTGCAACCTGTAACGTAATGCAGTAGCCTCCGGTTGAGAGCCATAGCGCCCCGTCCAGCTTCGAGATCCAGCCCAGCGCAAGACAATAGCGAAGGGTCGCTAAGGCGCCAGGTATGATGTGGTACCTTCAGATCGTCTTTAGCCAAAATATTTTCAATGTAATGATTCTTTTGATTCTGCTATACAATTTTTTTCTACTGCTTCGAAAGTTTTCGTCATTAATGTATTTTTATTACAAATAAATGTACTTTCCCGACTATATTTCATGAAAGTGATTTTTATGCATTTAAGGCATTTCATTTTATACGAGCGCACTGCTCAAGCCAAATACTTTTAAATTTTTCTTGAACTACGGTAAATTTGATAATAATAGAACCCCATTATAGATGCAAAACCATAAGCCTCCCTATTGCATGGTTACCGAAATGCGGAGGGATGGGTGTAGTGATTGGCACACTTTGGTGTGCAGACCATTTTTGAACGAAATTTTATTGGGCCCAAACTAAACCAAATGAAGTTCTTAGCTGATGGAATCGAAAGGAAATTAGATAAGCCAGAAACTGATACAATGAATTAAAAAAAGAAATGAGCAACTCTGAAGATGGTCTCAGTGGAGGTACTGAATTCAGATTCCTTGAGTTTCGCAATTACATATTAATTTCAATAAATATCTCAGAATCTTTTGGAATATCTATTATGTCCATTGAGGGTTATCAATTAGAAATTCTCAACTTTATTTTAATATGCATTTCATCAAAAATGGAGGATATGTACGTGTTTTAGGATAATCGGAACGTAATTTTTCAATTTTAAGAAACTATATAAAGGGCATGTATTTTTGGAAAATGGTTACCACCGTCATAAAGCTTGTCAAATTTCCTTTCAAATCCGTCAGATTCAAAATTTTTTTGGTTTGGTTTAGACGCAATAACATTTCATTTAAAAATGGTCTGCGCACTAAAGTGTACCAAATACTACCGCCAATATTTCAGTAGCCATGCAATATACGAATAGTAGCATATGGTTTTGTGCTTACAATAGGGTGTCTCAGTAAAAAAAATAATTTACTTATTCACAAGGTATGTAAGTGAAAATTCATTAATGAAAACCCTTCTTATCCTATTTTGTACATGGTGGTTTATTATCTCTAATTTCCTTTTATAGGATCTAGCTTCATCATTGTATAATCGACAGATATTTGAAACCCTAAAATTAAAAGAATAATGCGAAATGTAATTTGAAATCTCGATCTACTCTAACCTTTCAGAGATTACTCAAGAATTAGAGGGAATTTAAAACGACTTGATATTTTTCTTTCACTTTTCATAGTTTAAGAATATTCCAAGTATTTGTACTTACCAGCTTTAAGGTCATCTAAAGAAGGGACATGTAGGGGTACGCGTTTAATGTCCATCTTGACTTTACTCGAAATCTCCCCAGAACTCTAATTATAAATCAAAAACAAAATATATGATAATAAATATGAATATAAGATACCCTTGCAAAATATGAAAGCATTATGAATTTCATATTTCGAATTAATTTTCCTTTAGACATTTTTTGATAGGATTCGTTGTGAGGCAGACGATGCGAGTTACGTGAAAATGTCTAGAAATTTCTCTAGGCTTTTTCAAACACACGTAACTAACGATTCATGGAGTAAATATTTATACATTTCATTGAATTAATAACATTTTTTATTTTCTATGAATTCTCTTGCTCCATTTTTTATAACAATTTTTATAAAGTAAAACCCTCAATAAGCAGATTTGATTAAAAGAATAATGTGAATAATCTTTGACACAAAGTAAAACTTTTCACTCTCCTCACCTTTGCTCCTTCAACGAGCCATTATTTATTTACAGCCTCATAAGCAATATATTTTTTATAAATCTAAGCTCCCCTACGAGCCAAATTTTTCAAGTTAATCGCGATAACCTGCCTTCATAACGTGAATTTCACTCTAAAACTTATAGTTATCTTTGTTAGCATTATTTTCAATGCCTGCTCCTTATTATTTATAATTGTTGTTACTCATTAACAAAAGCCCTTGTAGTTGGTGGGAAGGCTTAAGCATGTAGCACATGGGGGTCGAAAGGACCTCAGCCTGCATGAGTATGGATATGAATGAAAGGATCCCTACAAACGGAAACTCCTGGGTGATAGGAAAAGGATTCCTATAAACGGGCTCTCCTGGCATGTTTGATTATGGTATGGTAGAAGGGTGAAAGAGCCTAGCTAACACGGGCCTTCTGGATCCCTAAGTCGAGGCCCCTCCCAGACCGATTTACAGTTTTGTAATCGGGACAGGACTGACCTGCGGCCCGCATAGCGACCGAGAAACAGCCCTCCGTTTGTTATGCAGCTCTGCAAGCTGATATTTGAACATTGAGTGTCTCACTCAGTGTGACCACCCCCCTATGCCACGGGTGTGGAGTGCTAGTGCTCCTGGCACATTGGCTCCTAGAGGTTACCAAGGTTTCCTAACGGCCTCTCGAAGACACCGAACGACCTCCCCGAGTAATTAGTCTAGTCCCTGCATGCGGGGCTCTGCAGAGGCGGACCTTGATTTCCCTAGCTTCTCGTGGGGTCAAAACGAACCATGGATAGGTATTGGGCTTTAACGGCTCTAACAAAACCCTTTCCACCCCATCTGTCTCTCTGACAAGCCAAATTCAGATGACAGCTGTGCCCCCAGCTCCCTCGGGAGCTGAGGGATTGACAGTCCCTCTGAACGATGCTATGGTTTCAGGAGAGGCCAATGGGTCCCCTAATAAGAAGAGATGCATCAACGGTTCCCAGAAAAGGAGACTGAGGAGGCAAGCGCAGCAGGATGGTATAGCAGCTGCGGAGGCTGGAACGTCGGCAGCTACAGGGCCGACATCCAGCATTGCGGCCTAGAAGAGAGGTAGGGGCTCAGAGGGCACCCAACCGGAACCCCACCAGAGGTGGCTAAGACTTTGAAGAGGCACAAGGCGGCCCAGCAGCCGACGAACAGAGAGTCGTCGGGAGCTGGACTGACGGCCGCTCAGAGGACCAACCACCTGACGATGGTGGTGACCGACACCAAATACCCGGACTCGTTGTTCACTACGGAGCAATAAGAGATCTTCAGGGAGGCTACCTGGAGGGCACTCGAAAGAGTGTCCCCATTTCAATTTCCAAGATTTGTTACTTCCTTCTGCAAGAGAGGGGTCTTTTTATTTCTGGAAGCCGACCTAGCGGCTAAAGCTTGGCTACTCAGAGCAGTGGTCGAGACAGAGTCATGGGAAGGTACATCTCTTAAGGTGAGTGGGGTTGAGTTGCTCCAGAAGATGGTCAGGGCTACCGCGTGGTTTCCGGGCAAACTGGAAGACCCGTCTGATGTGCTCCGTCGGTTGGAGAAATTCAACCCCTCACCTAACACAACGTCCTGGCGAATCGTCAGGCATGATATGCCTCAGAAAGAGGACACACTAGAAGGCACTAGGCATCTCCTAGTCATGCAGATCCCTGAGTCCCGAACGAGGACTCTCGCGGCCCTCAATAACAGGCCCTTCTCACTTTGGACAGTTCAACTTTAGGGTTGCCGGCAAGAGACAGGAGGAGCCTTTTGAGACGCAGGAAGATCGGGAGCAGGCCTAAATGACTACCTCTGCAGTTTTGCAGTGGGGCATGGCTGCGAGGCACACAGGTATTTCGCTAATCCAAGAGCCATGGTTAGTTCGAGATACCATATGGGGATTAGGGGGGGGGGGGGCTGCTCTTTTTTGTTACAGGGACTCCAAGGAGACCAAACCAAGGGCCTGCATACTGGCGAAGGGAGTTAACGCTGTTCCGCTGCTTGAAATATGTTCGAGAGACCTGATGGTGCTAGCCACGGATCTCAAAGGAATAGGGAGGCTAGTTTTGGGATCGGCTTATTTTCCTTATGACGGCGATACCAACCCACCGATGGAGGTACCTGTACACTTGTGGAATATTGTAAAGTAAGGGGTATTCCTCTTCTGCTGCGATGCGATGCTAATTCCCACCATACTTTGTGGGGCAGCACGGCCATCAACTCAAAAGGTAATGACCTACTGGAATACCTAATCACCACCGATTTACAGATTTTTAACACGAGGAACACCCCGATGTTCCGTAATTCGGTCAGGGAGGAAGTCATTGATATCACTCTCTGCACTAGTAGTTTTAGGGATAATATCAAGAAGCGAAGGGTTTCAGATGAACCGTTGTATCCGCTGGCCCTAAATGGGTCAGAGATCCAAGAAGAACGGACTTTTATCAGTTTTCCACGGAACTAAGATGTGCACTTTCAGAGGTTCTCAGGTCAATTCGAGACGTGGATAACCTGGAGATGGCAGCCAAAACTTCCACGAAAGCCATCAAAGCTATTTATGAAAGTAATTGTCGACCTACAAGAGTCCGAAAGGCTGGCGAGATAAACACAGGGATGAGGGACGAACACAGAGTTGTAAGCCAAAGCAGGAGCGCTGGACCAACTTTTGCACAGACATCGAGAAGAGAGCTGAGGCGGCTAGATGGATAGGCTGCTTTCTCCAAATCCGGGCGCTATTCTCGGCACTCTGGAACTGCCCGGAGGGGGATACTCAGAGTCGGAAGGGGATACCTTGGGCCACCTGATCAAGGCACATTTCTCGGGCTTTTCAAGTTTTGGAGAAGAGGGGACGAAACCTCGGAGGCAATCAAAGTCGCCGACGGCCCAACTGGGCCCGTAACGACGGCTGGCCAACGAGACTGTCACCCCCAGCAGGGTCAGGTGGGCCCTGAAATCTTGTATTCCTTACAAATATCCTGGACCAGATGGCATATATCCAGTCCTCTTATAAAAGGCTGGAGAGATCATCATAGGGCCGCTAGTGAGACTTGCTAGGGCTAGTCTGACGTTGAAATATGTCCCGACGGCATGGAGGGGTACGATAGTAGTCTTCATTCCAAAAGCAGGTGGGATCAGTTATACCTCACACAGGGATTTCCGGCCTATCAGCCTAACATATTTCCTACTAAAAATAGTGGAAATACTTGTGAATAAATATATCCGCGATAAGGTCTTGTCAAGTAGGCCACTCCACAAGTAGCAAGACGCCTACAGGGCTGGTCACTCAACGGAGACGACCATAAGTGAAGCTGTAAACCTGATTGAAGGTCAACTGAAGAAGAAAGGCCTCGCGATTGGAACCTTTATGTACATCGAAAAAGCCTTCAATAACACCTCTGGAGAGGTGATCGGAGCGGCCGTGATTACACATGGTGTGCCTGTTGCAGTCGTGGAATGTACGTGCCACATGTTGGCCAACAGGAATGTAACTACGACTATGGGTGATGCCACTCTATATGGAACCATCGACTCTGGATGTCCGCAGGGAGGAGTTTTATCGCTCTTGCTGTGGTGCCTGATAGTGGATGAATTGCTTCGTGGATATCGTGCGCTGCCAGCAACGGGATGCGCTCTCCGAAGTAATGCAGCATGCACTGATGATTGTTGATTCATGGTTCAAGAAAACTGGATTATCGGTTAATCCGAGTAAGACAGCCACGGTTTTTTTCACCAGAAGGTACAAGTGGGGAAACACGAGTACATTGAAACTTGGAGGACAACAACTGGAAATCAAAGAACGAGCTAAATATCTAGGAATCATTCTGGGTAAGAAGCTGTTATGGAACAAACACCTGGAAAACAAGTGTAAGTCTTGCGACCCAGGCTAACCTATGCGGCGGTGGTCTGGTGGAGCAGGCTCGAGCTGTCCACTGTGAAGCCTTGACTGGGAAGGATCAGGGGACTGATTTTGGGAGGCGTCACTGGAGCCTCGAAGTCGACACCCACGATGGCACTGGGAGCTCTAATAGGTTGAGAGCCCCTCCATCTTACCATTAAGGCCGTGGGTACGGAGACGGCCTGGAGGCTAAATTCGGTAAGTGACAGAAGGATCTACACAGCAGTGAAAATCTCAGTCTAAATCGCAAGGAGGCCCGCCCTGAACATGCCCAGGGACAAAATGGTCACTTGCTACCTCTTCGACAAAAAGTATCGATTTAGCCTATCCACAAAGGAGGAATGGGTTAATGGCGACGCACATCTGCCCAGTGAGGGAGGCAACTGGTTTAAAGATGGCTCCAGGAACGAGGAGAATGCAGGAGCCGGTGTATATCGTAGAAGGAATGGAATGGGCTTGACAATCGAGATGGGGTCCTACACCACAGTTCTAAAATCTGAGATTATGGCCATACTTCAGTGCGCCTACAAGGCAAAAGATTCTGACAATAAAAGGAACATCCGTATCTGCTAAGACAGCATGGCTATTATATTGGCCTTGAATGGAACAACGACCACGTCGCTATTAGTATGGGAATCCTTTAAGGCACTAAATATATTAGCGACGGAAAACCGAGTCACTCTGCTATGGATCCCTGGACACAGCGGTATCAAGGGCAATGAGCTATCGGATAGGCTAGCCAAGCTAGCAGCAGGAAGAAATTTCACTGGACCCGTGCCAGTTATAGGTATTTCCAGCAGATGTTTCACTGGAGAAATTAACAGTTGGCTGACTTAGGAACATCAGAATGAGGGGAATTTGATCCCTGAGTGCAGACAGGGCAAAACACTCTTGGGCTCAATGCTTAACTCTAACCGAGCAAGGGAAATAATCAAGTTCGGGAGGAACGAAATCAAAGTCCAAACAGAAATGCTCATAGGTTATGGGAACCTCGGATATCACAGAAATAAGATAGGGATTGTAGAAAGTCCCTCTGTCGTCTGTGTGGAAAGGATAATGACAAAGCTACTCACATCCTTTGCTACTGCCCTGCGGTTGCGGGAAAACGTCTAACACCCACAGGAAACTACTGCATCAGTAAGTCAAAGATATCAGCCAACAGCGTGGCTGCGGTCCTCTCCCTATGGATTATGGCTATGGGGTCATGCTTAGGCTCACAAAGGGATGCAACGGGATTACCCAAGCGGCAGGGGCTGTTACGGTCTCAACCCAGAACTAATAATAATAATGAGATGTCTATGTCAGGCCGTTTTCTGTCCATAAAGCATTCCGAAAGACACTTCGTAGGGAAGGGTCTAAAAAACGTCAGAATTTCGTTCCCGGAACCCTATGTAAGAACATTATGAAATTCTTAAAATGAAGAAAATTTACATTCATATAATTGATCATTCATAGAATTAAAAAATCAAGATTTTATGTTTATTCTGTGGATATTGAAATACCTACTCAAGTACCTTTCACGAATTTTCTACCTCTGTTTTGTCGTTGGAAAGCTTCATAATTTCGAGCCGATCATGATCGCAATTTGTTAGGGCTCATTAAATCTACTATTTTTGAACAAATATACTGATAACTTTTTGAATATCGTGCAATTTGAAATTTTCAAAGCGTAATGTAATGATGAAAAAATATAAAGTTTTTTGTAGATGATTACAAAGAAAAGGCAAATAATGGTTCTGAACAATTCGTATTTGTGGCACAAAATTTTCTTTTTCTACTATTATTTCAAGTTCAAGATTTTGGTAACTTGTCGATTGATCCTACAATCAAATATGGGCGAATATTAGTAAATGTTTTTATATTTCTTTGTATATTTGTTTGAAAAATCGTTCCACGATTCGAAATTAAAAGGACTTTTTTTGAAAATCTGATCTGATTTTTGGAGTTTTTAAATTATTTATTTTCCTTCCTACACGGAGAAACCCAAACACCAATGGTTGGTGTTTGCTGGAAAAAAATCGCGAAACACCACTGAACGCTGCGTACGCACGGATCATTAGTGTTTCGTGCAGTGGCCAATGTCACTTACGCAACAATAATCGAAACCTGACTGAGTCGTTCGTGCGCGTCACTGGCCATAGTCTACGCATTAATAGTTAGTGTGTGCGGACGGCGCTCATCGCTGTCCAAAACAATAAAGAATTATTCGTGATACAATTATTCATTTAATTGAAATTAAGTTGATTTACCTCTAAGTAATCCTTTTTTAAATGATGATAATAATTATAACTATAGTTTGAAACAATTCTAAACCCCCCCGGGCAAAAGAGCATAAACGCCAACATTTTTTTTTTAGAATTTCTTTCCACCAAATTTTTTTTCAAACATTATTTTGCATCAAATTTTTTGTTCCAAAAAATTTTTTTCACCAAATTTTTTTTTCAAGATTTTTTTCACAAAATTTGGTTTAAAAAATTATTTTGCACAACATTTCTTTTCAAAGATTGAAATTTTTTTAAAAATTTCTTTACCCTACTCTATGCAATGCAAAATTTGTATTTTTTGTTACCACCTCCTAACAACTTTTTCGGACAGGCGTTGCAAAAAATAGCAAAGTTGTAGATATTTTTGACATGAAAGTCTCATGTGCGACGGAGCGATTCTTTCTTGTTTCGCACATTGGTGAGTGCCGCGTACGAATTAACTATTGATGCGTAGACTCATTCCAATGGCGCGCACGAACGACTGAGTCGTGTTTTGATTTTTATTGCGTAAGACATCACTGGTCACTGCGTGAACACTAATGTATCGTGCTCACGCAGCGTGCAGTGGTGTTAATACGTTTTTTTTCACGACAAACGCCAATGTGTCGTGTCAAACACAAGAACCAATGGTGCTTGGGTTTCTCCGTGTAGATGCAAAATATTTTTTGCATCTTTGTAAAACGATTTGAACAAAGTTCGATGGATGATAATTTTGAATTAAATGGGAACTATTATTTGTGAATAAAATTTATAAATAGGGCTGCGAAGTACTATAGACCTATTCACTATGGGTGTATTTATCTGTGATCATTTTATGAGCATTTTGCTTCCGCATAGAGCGAGGTTTTCCCTAACAAAATAACAAAATTGATACTTTCAATATATTTCAAGCTTACGTTTCTGTATTTCCGAATATTATAATTTCATAAAATCAGAAGGCTCACCAAAATGTCAATTGATGTGTTCTGTTACAACGAACAACTCTTTAACCTACGGTCATTTTATATTTCAAACTAAAACCTCATAGAAACAATGTAGCTTTTCTTAAAACTTTCTTAGTAAATATTGATTGATCAATAATGTTCTTAGGAAGTTCGTCAAAAGATCGACCCACGCGTCTCGACGACGCTAACAATATTACATCAAATGCGATACTATTATATTCCCAATATAAAACAATCTTTTTATAAGCAGGGAAACTAATTTTGTTGATAAATTTAGAAACGATATTGGTAGGTTATGGTAGATCATGAAAAGTTCTTACGTTGGGCAATCGATGCGTCTCGAACATGCGAACAAATATATTATATACATTACATATAGTTGCTTTCCCAATATTGAAAAAGTTTTTCTCATATCAACAAGATAATCAACATATTTTTCAATTTATGAATCGGTATTAATGGATCATAAGAAGTTGTAGAAGGTTCGTCAATAGGTAATCCGACATGTCTTGCAGACGCAAAAAAATATGTCAAATACAGTACTGTATTACTCCTAATATGAACAGTGCCGATCATCCTAGAGTTCGGGGTGCTGAAAATAATTTAGATGAAAACACGACGAAGAACCGGCGAAACGCCCACATTGAGTGGACGGATCAACTTAAGAATGATGTGCTAGTCTGCTACGATGCCAGTATTATCCCTGTTCGCAGAGACTTTATGACGTGTATGCATACTCTATGGTGCCAGAAACACCCAGAGCTTCAGCACGCTTCGCATCAGTCTTTGCGAAATCAAGCCGACTACCTCCGAAAAAATGGATATGTACGCGGAGCGCTTCCTCAACCGCTGCTTGAACAAGCTGCAGACGAAGATGAAACGACATTAAGACCAACCGCAGAAAGCAGGCACCTTCTGGAAGATGATCGCAATTTCAGTACAAGGAGGAACATCAACATGCAAGTTCCTCTTAAGCCCCAAGATCTGGCTGGAATGGATGCCTCCCTTCGTCGAGATATCTGGTAAGAGTCCGACCTCTGGACCATCAATTGCTCAGTTTATGGTGCTGCGAGAGCTTTGGCTGATTCAAATCGAAGGCTGAAACCGACGATGTATCAGAAGACCAGAAGACGCTTGCATCAACTGAACAAGAAAATTGGATGGGCAAGACAGAATGCGTGCCGTGTTCAATGTGTGATTGACTACATAACATCTGGTAGATCGTTCACGGAAAGGGTTCGAAAGTTCACCCAAGAACTAAGGACCTTGAATCACACACTGAACAAGTCAAAGCTGCTGACAATCAAGCAGCATATTGTTGACAAAATAAGGCTGTTATCTGACGCAAGGAGGAGGATACAGAAGAGGGAGAGATGTAACAGAGAGAATCAACAGTTTCTTGCTGACCCATCACGCCTCTTCAGTGATCCCCCTATTTTTGTAAAAAATCCACCCAAGCCCAAGGAGGTAGAGACTTTTTGGAGAGAGGTGTACAAGATCCCGAAAACACTAGAGTTGAAAGAAGATACTGACAATATCATCCGCTTCAAGGAGTTTTGCGACAGCCTCATAAAATCTGAGGAGAAGTGCCCATCAGTCACTGCCGAAGAGGTGAAAAAAGCACTTAGAGGCACGAAGAACTTTTCCGGTGCTGGACCAGATTGTATCAAGAACTTTTGGTGGAAGAAGTTTACTTCTATACACCAACATTTGGCCCGCATATTCACCTCATATTTAAAGTCGGAGACGCCCATTCCGCAGTGGCTGGTGTTAGGACGCACTATACTCCTACCGAAAAAAGGCAACTTGTCCAGACCAGAGAATTACAGGCCAATAACTTGTTTAAACACACTGTATAAGATCTTTACAGCTGTCCTAAACAACAGGATCGTTCGGCGAATTGAGCCTGTATGGAAAGAGATGTACGAACGACGAGGCTTGAAAAAAGGTGTAGCAGGCTGTCGAGAGAACCTGCTAATTGACAGGTGTGTCTGTAAAGACGCTGCCGCCCATCAGCGCGTCCTCTCAATGGCCTGGATTGACTACCGGAGAGCTTTCGATTCAACCTCTCATAGACTTATCATCTGTCTGTTGGAAAGCTTGAAGGTACATCCACACATAGTGAGATGTATAGAGAGATTGACGACGAACAAGGTCACCTTCCAGAGGGGCGTCTTTCAAGGTGATAGTATGAGCCCTTTGCTTTTTTGCATCACAATTCTGCCTCTATCTCTCGCACTACAAAATTCTCCTGGATACCTCTGTGGCGAAACTAATCAGCGTGAGCATAAGGTCACTCATGTATTTTATATGGATGACCTGAAGATCTATGCCGCTGGTAAAAGCAAACTTCAAACTGCTATAAATATCGTCAAGAACTACACAGAAGAGATTGGGATGGACTTTGGTTTGGACAAGTTTGCAAAAATTCAGCTGAAGAAAGAAAAGATTACTGGCGTTCCCAAGGACCCTGAGCTTGTGGATATAAGTGTTATTAGACATCTTAACACTGGAGAGACCTATACATACCTGGGCGTGCCTCAAAGCCGCAGTAAGGACGTAATATCAGTGAAGGAGTCTCTCCGAAGCAGATACAAGCATCTTCTTCGACAGATTTGGTCTTCCAATCTGTCGGCGTTGAACGAGGTATCTGCGACTAACATGCTTGCCGTCCCGGTTCTACTCTACTCGTTTGGGATGGTTCAATGGACGAAGAACGAGCTTAAGGCCCTTGATGTCACCACGCGTAAGATCATGCATATGCATAAAAGCTTGCATATCAATTCGTCAGTTCCGCGATTATACATTTCACGCAGTCAAGGCGGACGCATACTTCTTAATATCCAATGTCTTCATAACCGAATTGTTTCAAGTACAACTTACATAGTTGCGAATGGCAGAGATCCTCTCCTAAAGATGGTCAGAAACCACGAGATGATTGGCGAAGGAGCGTTCCTTTACAAAGCCGCGGAGCAAGCTGCCGAGGCCCTTGGCCTGAATTTCAACATCAGAAGTGAGGAAAGTGCATCACTCCATCTAGATGCTTAACGTCTAAAAACCGAAGTAAAGAAAGCAGATGTTAGAAAATTTCACCAAGAGCTACTCGACAAGCATATGCACGGAAACTTTCACAGAAATGTAGAAAAACAGTCCTTGTCAAAGTTGCAAACTTTTGCTTTCCTCAAATCATCAGGGCTCAATTCAGGTACAGAGGGCTTTATTTTCGCATGCCAGGACGGTGTAATCTCCACCTTAGCGTACCGCGCCCGCATTTTATGTCAAGAAGTTCCCAGTGATAGGTGCAGAGCGTGTCATGCACACGGTGAGTACCTAGGACACATACTATCGGGGTTTCCGACCCACGCAGGAACAACGTATATCCATAGACATAATGCGGCCCTAAGAGTACTTTATTACTACCTTTGTCGCTCTTACGGTGTTGGTCGCGATCCTGCCCTGCCGAACGCTCCAAGGGATATAGAGTCAATTGTCCGAAACGAGAAGTGCCAGATTTTCTGGAACTACGATTTTCGGGCAGCAGTATCTGTTGCGCACTCGAGGCCTGACATTGTTCTCCAAGACTTCGAGAAACGAACGATATTCGTGATCGAATTCTCGGCTCCGTCCGAATACAACATCACTACAAAGGAGAAAGAAAAAGAGGAGAGGTATCAAGACCTTAAAAGAGAGCTGCAACGACTGTACCCAAAATATTCGTTACGAGTAATTGTCCTTGTGATAGGTGCTCTCAGAGGTGCTAAATTATCACTGGTTCGTAACCTTAAAGCCATACTCGCGTGCCAAAAATATGCCAAGGCACTTGCGAGATGGATGCAGAAAGCTGTCATCCTTGGGTCGCTTCGTGTCCTCAAGACACACAAGGGTGTCGCCGGCCTGTCATTGTGATTTCGTTGTGCCCTTTGACCACCCATCTCACGGATGTGAGACGTGGTCATAGATGTATTTGACCGCGGTTCTACTAGGGGCTATTGACATTTTCTTTTTAGATTGCAGTTGCTCTCAGTGGTAACCTGCGGTGGTTGTTTAACTTTTTTTTTTAATTATATATATATTAGGGTGGTCCAAAAAAAGCGACTGTTTAAATGTTCATGGGCGCGTGGAAATTCGTATAGCCTAGGAAAAATCAGAATATGCCTATTTTTTTATTTCGTTGTAGAGTCATTTTTCAGCTTGCTAAAATGTTTTAAAAAATTTTGTTAATGTAAGGTAAAAGTGATAAAACTGTGAGTCCACTCGAAGGATTCACCTGCTTGGCAACTGGAGGCTCCTTCTCACTCCGTTCCAATGTGGTAAGAGTCCTTAATGTGTTTGTCTACCTAGAGGCCTACGCCCTAAAAGTTTATTACTGAAAACTTCAAGTGCCATTGTTTTTTTTATTTAATTAATTTAAACAAATTGTATTTGTTTAAACAATTGAAAAATGATTAATATATTCTTTCTATACACTATACAGTCAGAAAAATAATTATATGTATTTTATTTTATTTTTTCAAAGTTATCGGAAAAAACTGCGTAAGCAAATAAAAATTGTTTAAACAAATAGAAATTTAGTAAACATTAAAAGGTATGTATCAAAATTATATAATTATTTAACAAAAAGTAGCATAGGATACCAATTTCAGAAAAAACTGGACATCTCTGTGTCAATTTTTAGAAATGCTGAGAATAAACAATAAGTAATTGTTTAAATAATCACATGTTTTTTTTTAAAATTGCTACTTCAAACAATGACAAACTATTACATTTCAATTAGAAAATACGATCATTTTTTACATTTTTTGGGAATAAATAATTGTTTGAATAATTTACAATTGCTTAAACAATTACAAATTGTTTGAAAAGTCATGGGAAATATTTAAATTGTCCATTAGTAATAATTTGTATGAAAACGACGACGGAAATTACTGAAAAGTAACAATAATACGTAATAATGTAGTTTTTTGATTTTCGGGTCATATTTGGGGCGCTGTGGGGGGGAGGGTGCGTTAAAAATGACAGTTATTAGTATGCTTTTATTTCATGGGTATTAGGTATTCCTCTTCAATCCCTAAGAAGTTTGGAACGTTTCGATTAAACGTGAGTTCAATTTTTCGAAAATCCAAAATTTTCCCATGTTAATTAAATAGGATTTAGAAGTGCCCGGTGGCTATTCGAATAGTGTTAATATTCGAATTTCGAAAGAAAAAAATTAGGGATTTTTTTTCTCCGGAAATGGAAACTTTTTTTGG
>CAKNXH010001841.1:29463-47092 GCA_932178445.1 Andricus quercusramuli | reverse complement strand
CAATCCATACCGTAAAAATTTCTAAGTGTCAATCAGCCAAATTTTTTAAAACATTTTCGAAAAATTGCCAGGATGTCTAAAATTATACAAAATAAGAAATACACACTATTCAAAATCGATTTTTTTTGTTATTGTCCTGACCGTCTAGTCTTGCCCAGATCTGGGACTCGTCAGCAATTCATAACATAAAAATTTCTTTAAAATTTTCTCACCATTTTCGAAAAATGTTTAGGGTATCTACACTTACACAAAATACAAAACTAACATCATTTAAATAAGTTCCTGTTTTGAGTTACATCAAATTTAAACCACCGATGAATTCATGGCGCCATCGGCAATGGATGGATTGCATCACCTAAAAAACATTTATTTTTGACATTTCTGTGACAGTTGTTACATTACTCCATATTCTCACTCAGCAATGAAGGGGCTTTATAATAAATAACACAGTTTTGGATCGCAAATGTTATTCACAGGTCGTGTACAGTTGAGAGTTTATTGGAGCAAGACGATTTTGCCTTCCGCGACTGTTCCAGGTGACTTGTATGGATATATGAGGTAAATGGAGAACTTTTGTCGTGTGCCCCAATTGGGGCACATGACAAAAGTTCTCCAATGGCATGAAAGCGTATTCAAAAGTCGTTACAGAAGTCGCCATCTTAGATACAAATGCATTTCAAAATTATTTCACAGATCACAACTCGTGTAATAGTGTAGTGGTTAAGGTAATCGACTTGCGTGCTCAGGTTTATGCGTTCAAATCCCCCCCGTTGCGTGCGAAATTTTAATTGTCTTATAAGCGTTGTAACTTACAAATATCGATTAATTATAAGTATATCCGAAAATATATCTCAGAATTAACCGTTTGTTTATTTATTAATTATTTTTTAGTCATTTTTTTACAATTTATAGAGCCGTCCAAACTATAGTCTGCAGCGTTAACATAAGTTAATATTCAGTTGCCTATAGGGTTCTTTTTTCTGCGTGTACTCACTAAATAGCGGCAGACCAGCGGCAGACCAGCGGCTGACTAGCGGCTGGCTAGACCGTCTAGCCACAAACTTTGCAAAAGTGTTACAGGTCTGGCCAGCCCCAGACCAGACTGTCTGATCTGCGCCAGATTAGAGTCTAGACGGTCTAGTCTGGGACTGATCAACGCCAGAAGATTTTTCCACTAGGGTTATCGAAATCGGGTGCACTTGCCAGTTGTTGTTTAATAACGGGCCATGAGAAAAATGGGGCGGTTGCGGCCAATCTTCATTTAGAGCTTAACTTTCTCGACAAGGATGTATTTTGTACACCTGGTGCACTTGGAAGTTGTTGCATAATGACGGTTCATGAGAAAAATAGGTTTTTCGCGGTCAATCTTCATTCAGAACTTAACTTCCTCGAAGAGGATGTATTTTTTACACCTGGTGCACTTGGAAGTTGTTCTATAATGACGCGTCATGAGAAAAATGGGTTTCTTGCGGCCCATCTTCATTTAAAGCTTAACTTCCTCGAGGAATATGTATTATGTACACCTGATAGTCTGATACACTTGGAAAGTGTTGCATAATGACGGGTCATGAGAAAAATGGGTTGGGTATGGCCAATCTTTTTTTCGTACTTAACTTTCTCGAGAAAGATGTATTTTTTACACCTAGTATGAACGGAATGTGTTGAGACGAATGTCGAGACTTCTCGAATCGACCAGGGGTAGCGGTACTCATAGTAAATTATTTTCTAGGAACTTCCTGAGTCCATTACAGGCTGCAATTAGCAGACGGAAAGTTAGTGAAATTTCCACGGAAAGTCAGCGGAAGTTCCAGCTGGAAATTCCATAGAATTTCCGTGGAGTACTTTCCTGGGAATCTTTCCACGTTGGACGAAAATAGGGATATATGTGAAATCCTTCAAACACCGCTTGTGTTGCCACTTGTAAGCGAATATGGTTTGGAGCGTATTAGAGGAGTCACGTTAGACGTTAAAAATAAAAAGCTCAGAACCCGGCATCTTTCCACCGATTTCAATAAAACCTTTTGCATTGTATTGCTAAATATGTGTATCAAAGGTTAAACAAAAAACCTGTTTGGTAGTTTGAAAATCCAATTTTCTTCAAAAATGTCCAGAAATCGATAAAAAAACTTGAATAAAGTGCATAAATTAAGTCTTGGAGTAACAAAAACACTGTGTATATGTATATTGGT
This sequence comes from Andricus quercusramuli, assembly GCA_932178445.1. Classification (NCBI taxonomy): domain Eukaryota; kingdom Metazoa; phylum Arthropoda; class Insecta; order Hymenoptera; family Cynipidae; genus Andricus; species Andricus quercusramuli. Next base: position 44,903 of record CAKNXH010001841.1, on the reverse strand, counting down.
GTGACTGATTATAAATTTGAGGTAAAAAAATGAAAATAGCGGATCAAAAATTTTTAACATTTATAAACTTAACCAAAAGAAAAAAGAAATGTTTAATATTTGGCATGCGTATTCCTTAACGCATAAGAAGGTAATAAAAAATAATTTTGACCCGAGATGAATGGTGAAAACACCCTTAAATCCTGGAAAACATCCCCAAAAAATGGTTTCTGATTATTATTTTGGAAACGGTGCATTGGTAAAAAATGAATTTTTACAGACAACTTATACATAAAATATGCATAGCAAATAATGGTATCCAATTGTACTTTGTCGGCCATATTTTCTTAGATATCCACCCTGGGATTAGGGAGTGAGTTGTACCGCGCGGGTCGTACGCTTATTTCGTAGCTCATATCTCTAAATGGGGTCGTTTCCGCAGGAAAGTGTAAAGCACTGAAATTATATAGAATTTTACGTTCTACAACTTAACTATTATGCATTTTTATCGAAAAACCATCTCATTTGGAGACATGAGCTACGACAGGAACGTGAGACCCGCGGTGTCAAACTCACCCCCTACTCCCAGGGTGGATATCTCATAAAATATGGCCGACAAAGGAAAAGTGAATATCACCATTTTTTACGCATCTTTTATATAGAAGTTTTCTACAAAAATTTAATTTTTACTGATACACCATTTCCAAAATAATCGTCAAAAACCATTTTTAGGGGTTTTTTCCAGGAGTTGATGGTGTTTTCACCCTTCATCCCAGGTCAAAGTTATTTTTTTAATTTCTTATGCCTTGAGGAATATGCATGCCAAATATTAATCAATTATTTATTTTTTTCAAAGTTTTTAAATGTTAAAAACTTTTGGTCCGCCATTTTGAATTGTTTTGACCTCAAATTCATAATCAGCGGCCCCAATATACATATACACAGTGTTTTTGTTGCCCTAGGACTTAATTCATTCAAGTTATTCAAATTTATAATCGATTTTTGGGAATCATCGAAAAAAACGGATTTTCACATTACCGAACAGGTTTTTTTGTTTAACTTTTTACTATACATATTTAGCAATAAAATGCGAAAGGTTTCATTAAGACCGGTGGAAAGCCACCGGGTTCTGAGGTATGAAACTTACCTGACTCCTTTAGGTCGGCTTTTCACCGATGAGCGGAAGGTTAGTTTCACGCGCGTATCGAGAGAAACTTTTGCCTCGGAGAGCGCGTGAAAGAAGGATTGCCAACTTATAAAATTCATGCACTCCAGCTGATGGAAACTGTCCGCAACGTAGGTCATCAAAGGTAATGATGCACACAAGCCCTAGATTCAGACGGTTTTTCTCAAATTTGAATGATCTAATAATTTTAAAAGTGTTTGTTTTACCTAAAAACGTACTTGGTGCTTCCTGTTAAAAAGGGGATTCGGATTGATTACTGACTGGAGTCGTAAGTACTTGTTTTTATATAAATATTCATAGAGGCAACAAGATAGAAAATCTTTCAGGTTAATTATTATTAATATTAAAGTTTTCATATTTTATATGAATATTAGAATTTATTATCGATCTCCTTCTACATATTTTGAAAAACCATGAAGGATTTATATTTCGGAATGGCACTTTTTGCCTAAATGCAAAATTTATTAATCCTGTCAACACTATTTCTTCAACTGAATATGAATTTCATGTGGGCTTTCAAAATTACAGTCAAGCAAAACAAACATAACCTAAAAGATTTACTGTCTTGTTAACACTTTGAGTATTTATTGAAACAAGTACTTACGACTCCAGTCAGTAATCAATCCAAATCCCCTTTTCAACAGGCAACACCATAACAATTTTTTGGCACAATAAACAATTTTAAAATTATTAAAATTAAAAAAAGAAGCAAATCGAATCTGAGACTTGTGTGCGTCGTGTGCATCATTACCTACCGACAGTAACCGGCAGTTTCGATCAGCCGGAATATCTGAACTTTATAAGTTGGCAACCCTTCTTTTACGCGCTTTCGACGCGAAAGTTTGTCTCCCCCCAACCTTTCTATGCGCGTGAAACTAACCTTCCGCTCTTTGGTGTAAAGTCGACCTAATCTTGCAAACGTCTTCAACAGATCAGAATTACCGAAGGTTCTACATATTCACTTAATTACATATTAAATTATTAGTTATTCTTCTTATTCTTGAAGATAACGTATCGACCAAGAGATGTTGCGAAAAAGTGTCGGTAAGCTAGAAATCACGTAAGTATGACATGGGGCTTTAAAAATGAAAACCATGAAGGCCGGTGACCCAGGGCCCCCACAATCCTAAGTGCGGTCCTGTAGACAATATTGAGAGAAAAAAGATTATTATTTTTAACGTATAAACACAGTAAATCCCCGAAATATTATTTACCTGAAGTTGAATAAAAACGCTGCAAACAATTAAAAACTACAATTATCCGAAGGCAGACAATTTTTCTCCCGAGGCGGATAAAAATTATCCGTCGTCGGATAATGGTAGTTCTCAATTTTTTGCAGCGTTTTTATCCAACTTTAGATACATAATATCTTGAAGATTTACTGTGAAGGAGAGGTTCAAGAAAGGTTTATACTTCTAAAGTAAATCAGATTATACGGTATATGAACAGGCTCCATGAACAGGCCATCTGGAATTTGGGAGATTTCCCGGTGGGCCGCGAGCCTGGAGGGCCGCCGAGGGCATGCCCAGGGCCGCATTTAGTGCAGGGGCCACCAGGACTATGGCCCCAGGGCCCTCACCGATTAGCGGCACCCAGCAATGCGGAAACAATTGAAAATTGTCTATTCTCACGCTTGTCCATCGGCTCCTACCTCGATGACCTTTTTTTGGCAGGGCCGCATTGATGTTCCAGTCCGTCCCTGGATATGAATCACATTCATATGTACATACAGGGCCATCTTGAGGGTCGCGGGGGCCCCAGGCCGTTAAAAATGTGAGGGCCCTTTAGCGGACTCAAGAAATATTATTCCTCGCTGACTTGTAAAAAAAAAGAAAAAAAAAGGTCGTCGAAGTAGGAGCCAATGCAGAAGTTTTTGCATTTTGTAGTGTTTTGTGGAGGCCCCTGGCCGCGGCCCCGGAGGCCATATTGTAAAGACGGCCCTGTGTACATATGTAAGCACAAAATGATTCTCATGGCAAGTGGTGTTTAATACATGTAGAACACGCACTGAACTAGAGCACAAAGAACTCGAGCACTGAATAGTTTCTTCTACCATAGATATATACACTGCTATCGGCGCACAAATTATAGGCCTTTGAAGCTTAACAACTCAGCCAAAAAAAAAACTAGAGTAATAAGTAAATAGTCATTTGAAAGCTAGAAGTGTTCCACGTATATGAACTTAAATTTAAATTATTTAGGAAACTCTGTAAAAATCATTTTCCTTGAATAGCCATCAGCTTGAATAAGTATGAACTTGAGTGCCTAAAGAAGATTATTTTAATTCTATAGATACTTTAAGGTCTCTCTAGATAAAAATTGGTAAAATATAATAAGTTACTAGTGCAATTTTGCAGGCTGAATGAGCGAAAAGTGAGGCATCAAAGATTAGAAGAAACCAAATAATTGCTTCAAAAAGAGAAATAAAACTTAGGACTATATATAGTAATAAAAAAAGGTTATAAAAATAAAAAAGTGAAAAATAGACCATTTTAATTAAATAACGCAATGAGCTACTTCTTATCAGAGTTCTGTTTTCGAGATACAAAATTTTTTTCCGTTATAAATTTTTCTAATATTCCATTTAAAATTGAAATCATTTATAGCAAACTATGTAAAAATGACTTTCCTTGAATAAGGATGAGCTTGATTGTCGACCGAATTTTGTTTTTTATTGTTTTTTTCGCTTACGTAAAAGATACTTTGTTGGCTCTCTGAATCAAAATTGTTAAAACTTATCTAATTACTAGTGAAATTTCACACATTTAGTTAGCGAAAAGAGGTTTACTAAAGATTGGTAAAAAATTAGTAATTCCATTAGTCAAGAAATTTCTAATGCAACAGTGAAAAAAAGCGATTTCTCCGTCAAAGTATATAAACTTATTTTGTGTTTCATACAGTATTGTAAAAGGTCATAAAATGAGAAAAAGTAAAAAATACAGTAGAATAACTCGATGGTGTAGCATTTTTAATTCTACTGGAACAATAACAAGGCCCTATTCTGAAATTGTAAACGTGAACTAGCCTGTTTTCAATTTTCGAAATAATTCCATCTCATTTTTTGCACAAATTTAGGAAATATAAGAATGTTTTTTAATTGCAATGGGTCATTGAGCCATACATTATTTATGTATATTCCGGGTCCTCATGCCCTACTTTTCAACAGATTTCTGCTTTCGATTTTAGAAATTTTTTACGGTCGTACATTTTTCAATATAAAATTGCAATTATTCAAGGGTGTGTGTATTTATAAAAAAAATATTATTTAAGAGGTTGTGTATAAATAATGGTTCATCGTACGAGAAAATTTCACGAGAGTAACAAGTTTAATTTTGTCTCAAAGATTTAATAAAAAATGTCAATACAATCAATTCTGGAAATTTAGGGTTTTTATTTATAACAATCGTCATGAGCAAGAAAATAAAAGAGTTCATTAACAACAAACAAGGTTATTAATGGTAGTTATAGGTTTTGCAACAGTTTTGAGGATACTACTAAACTGATGAGTCTGGATATTTGTTTATCAACTAATTCAAAGTCTAGACGTCTTCCTCAATTTTGTTGAAAAGTCATTTGTTGGTGACGCTGCAAATTGTAAATGGTTTATTCTACAAAAAAATGCAAGAAACAATAAAGTTTTATTTTTGCTCTGAGTTATTGAAAATTGGTTCAACGAAACTTTCTTATGAATAAATAATGAAATTGTTTGAACAAAAACTGACCAGGATGTCCAAAAATTAACCAAGATATTCGTAATCAGGGAACTTTCATTGACCTTTTAAACAAAAGTTATTTTGGAGGATGACAGAAATATCAAAAAACGGTGACTAAAAGGAATGCGGAATAACAACCGCGTATTAAAGTATTTAATTTGAAGAATATATGTCCATTTTTATATTTATATTATCCAACAGTTAATAGCCCACATCTTACTATATATATCATAATTCATTTATTTACTCTCGCTCAAAACCTGTTTCTTATTTCAATCATTAAATCGATCGCTGTCTCATTTTATGTATAATATGTACCACCTATTTCTTATAGGGCTATCTAGCCCTAAGAAATTTTCAAGAATGAATACAAATACAAATAATTGATAAATTCTATAAATTTTGGAATGACTTACCCCGGACGCACAGAAAGCCAATAAACAGAAGATTGCACACTTCATGATTGAGTAAGACATTTGACTAAAAACTCCCAGTAAACGTGAAAAGAAATGTTTAATCTCTAACTGTAGAATGGTCTTTATATACTAAATACTTGATACTTATCATATGGAACGTCTATTTACTTTTACGTAAGAGCGTTCCATAATAAAAGAATCAAGGATAGCCAAGATAGCCTTCTTTTTGTTTGAATAAAGCTGGAAGTATTACGCACCTGCATTCTTATTTGGAATTTTTCTATTTATCACATTCTACATTTCTATATATCTACTTCCAATTATATATTCAGCCCTAAATAAATTATTATATTTTCAAAAATCAACTAATAGTCTTCCACTGCCGAATTGATAGATATAAGTTACAAATATTACTAAATATGATTAGTAATTTTCTACTAATCTTAACTTGCTCACTTTTCTTTAATTGAATTTGTAGAATTTCACTGATAATTAGGGAAATTTTACTCATTTGGATCAAAAGTGTACATTAAAAAAATCTTCCTCGTTTAAAACAATGAAATTAAATCAACAATTTTTTCAAATTTAGCGAGTGCTGTGTTTGAAAGCTGCATCTAGTTCTCTTGAAAAATTGGCGGAGCGTGGGATAGGGAATGTAGTAGTTATCACGAAATTTTGGAATGACAAGGAAAACTTATGAAAAATATTTGACTACTCATCCCGAATTTAGGAACGACGTTACTCTACACACTTGATTATTTGAATCAGGATTTATTTTTATTTAACGAATCTTTTCAAACAAATTATTTCTCTAATTCAAAAAGGAAAAAAAACATCAAACAAATTTGTACTGATTTTAAAGGTACTTTCGCTTTAAATTAAGAAAGCTGATTTTGAAAAAATTTCTGAAACTGAAACACAAATTTTAAGGCATTTAACAAATTTCACCAGATTTCAAGGATTCTAAGGATTTCCAAAGTATTTTGAGAGACTTATGAGGATCAGAATGGTGTTTTTAAGACTTCATGGCATATCATAGAATATCAATGTCAATCTAATGAAGATGAATTATAGTCGATATAATTATCTGGATGCTTGAACAACACAAAAGTTTTCCTGTACATTCCTGGAACATTCCAATGGAAGGTTCAGAGAATTCCGAAAAATGTTTCAGAAATGTTGCGGGAAGGTAAATGTCGGCGTATCAAGGCTGGTTGCCAAAGAAGGTTCAGGAAATGTTAATGACGTAATGGCGTAAAATTCTCACGTACATTTCCCGAAGCTTCCCTGGGTACCTTCCTTGATACGTGGACATTCAACTACTTCCGGGAACCTTCCTGGAACATTTTTCTAATTTCTCCGAACATTAAATCGGAATATTCTAGGAATGTTCAGGGAAACTTTTATGCTCTCCCCGGGTTTTAATATTATTTGTTTTGAAGTCTAATAATGGCCTACATTTACGATAAATTAATCAGTGTTTACTGTTAGACAAATCTAACCAAAATTTAATAAACATGTGAGCTAACACGGATAGCAAAAAAGTTTCCTTTCCTGGGAACGTCCTCTGATAGACGCGGACATTTACCTACTTCCGGGAATCTTCCAAGAACCTTCCAGGAACTTTTGTACTATACCAGCATGTTTTAGAATTGATATACGTGTATATTACATTTGTTAAAACAGAATAAGTTAAAACTCAAAATTCTTTCATGCCTTTAAATCTTGTCATATGGAATTTGTTCAAAATTTATTTTAAATGTAAGAATTTCAACGTGAGTACATCTGCACTTGTAGCTTGAGTTTCCTAATCATTCGATCAATTTAACTATTTGCTTTTAAAAACAAGCGTAATTTATGTTCAGGCTAAGTGCGAAGGTAGGTTTCGAAACAGTACAGGAGTATTAAAAAGTTTCCTTGGCTATACCAATGAACTCTGCTGACTTCAAATGCGTAGAATGATATTAGTTTTTCAAGGAAAAATAATATCAATGATACACGTATCTAAAAAATAAGTCCGACGTCTTGGTGCCATTTTGTATTTTTTATATAATGAATGATGTACAACGAATAAGATTAAAAATATTTTCATTTATTTTGAATTCGAATCTCACATTATTTATTTCCTTGAAATCGATTTCATAGTTTTATAACCAAATAATATTAACTGAATACATTTTGCATATGTTTATTTAAAGCTTCATAATTTGACAAAGGGCTACACTTGGACCGTACCTATGAATAATATCCACATTATTTTTATATTTTGAAAGATGGTGAAATTTCAAAAATCTTTGGATGCTAGAAAAAATTATATTGCTTTTGTAAATCGACTTCCTAAAACATTCAGGAGTGATATTAGGGACTGTTTCCAATTACGCAATCTCTGTTTATTCGTTTCGAAATCTTTTTGCTCGTCATGCATGGAATCTTTCTCTGAGAATATGATTCTGAATTTATGTATATAGTAGTAATATGTATGATTCTGCCCAAAATGACATTCCTAAAGATACGCTGTGAACAAAATTGGTGTAATTGAAATCATTTATATTAAAAATGCATTCGACACTCAGAGTGGTAAACAGCTCTGAATGTTGCGAGGGAAACTACCTACTCTAAAAATATCGTTTTCACACACAATAGTAGACAGTAATTTTGTAGAAAAAAATACTAAAATTGATATTCAGCTATTCTTGTTCATGTTTATTAAAAATTATATACCTAGTACGAATTATTATACAAAAGTTAAATGAGAGGTTCCAAAAAACTTTATTAAATGCTATAGAGCTCCCAAGTATCTCTGGCGGGGCGCACGTGGCGCCGCCTGATGGATTTTTTTTCAAACGAGCGGGTGAGTTAAACTCAAAGCCTATGTACAGCTGTATGTAAACACGCGATAAATAAAGAAGAAATAATAGATAAAATACATAATAAAACATGGTAATTATAATTCAAAGTGGCTTCCAAGCAGTAAAACTTGAAATTTTTTGGAAAGAAAGTATTTCGAAAGGTATAGGATTGGTAAAAAGTTCTCATGTTAGCAAAGTGGTCGAGCAAATCGACGGCAGTTTTCGCAGTATTTGTGGAGTTGTTTTGCAAGAAACTCCAGGAGCGGAAAGTTCGAAAAACAGGAATAATTTTTATAATGTTACGATCGAGGTCAGTAAAATTATATATTCACAATTATACTTAACCTAAAAAATTGAATCATTTTAGCAAGAGAAATTAAATTAGGATTTCGTCACTCTACGTGGGCATCGAAATTGCCTATCTCTCTATCTTAAGTATGAAAATGATTATATTTGTTCAATTGTAATAACAGGGTAGTCTTTTTAATTGCAGAAGAAAATTCCCGTTTTTTCCCCGGTTCACAAACATTTTTCACGATCAATGAAATTAAAAAGTTCGAATTCTAAAACTATTTTCCCATTTGAATGGATGAAAAATGAACTGCAAATTTAAGCCCACAAAGTGGAACTCTTAAATTTTAAACTTGTAAAATTGAAGTTTAACAGTTTTTAGTTAAAAAATGTTGTATTCAAATGCTCAATAACTTACACGTATAAAAATGAATAGTATTATACTAACACTTTTAAATTGAACAATTTTAAATTGACTGCATTTATAAACTAAAAAATTTAGAATTTTTAACTATTATCAATTGTAGTGTTCAAAGATTCAGATTCAGTTCCAAACATAAAAATCCATGTTATCTATTTCAATGCTCCAAATTAAAGAATCAATTAATGAATTTTAATATTATGAGATTTATAGTTTTAAAAAAAACTAAAGTTAAAGTTTTATGTTTTTAAATTAAGTTACATTTTAATTAAGTTTTTAAATTTGATTTTACTTTTTTTAACCTAAAGTTTTACCAATTTTAAACTAGAAACACTGAAACTTGAACGATTAAATTTTTGTAAAGCGAACATGAGAAGTTAAATTATTATCATATTTTAAAGAGTTTAGAATGCCTTAAAAAGCTTTAAAATTTCTTCCAAAATCTTGAAAAATCTGCATGTTGCTAGAAATTTTTTCATAACTTCTACATGGTGTAAGGAAGTATCTACGCGTACCGAAAAATCCAGCTATAGGTATCGAAATTACGGTACAAATAGCCTCTTTTCTAGCTCCCCTTATTTGTACCGAAAAAAAATCTGGCTACTTGTGCCGAAATTTCGATACACGTAGCCACGGCTATCTTTTAGAATGATTAGAATTTCTCCTAAAATTGTTAGAAAATAATGCAAAATTATAGCTCTTAAAATAATCTTTGAAAATAAAAAATAATTTTTATTTTTCATAGCAATCTTAAGAAAATGTTTTCATTCTCTTGAAGCCTTTCACAATTCTTAAAAAACTTTCAAATTTTTTGTTCGAAATCTGCAAAACTCTGCATTTTGTATTGAACTAGGCCATGGCTATTTGCACCGAAAATTCAGTACGAATAGTCAGATTTTGTCGGAACACACACTGCGTTTAAGTTATTTGAAATCATTTCAATTTTTAAATTAATTTTGAATCTTGTTAAAACCTCTAAATATCTCTAAAAATTATACTCGAATTGTTCTACAAATGATAAGAGTTCAGTTGTTATTAATACATCAAAATTCAACAATGTCAATTACAAATTAATCATTTTTTTAAATAGAACAATTAAAATCGTCACATTCAAAGTTTAAAAGCTATTTGAAACTTTCACGATTCAAGGCTTTCTATTTAGAACCATTCAGTTTCAAATTATTTACTTTTAATTATTTGGCTTGAAATTAGATTTCTTAAATGAACAGTCTATTAAATTCTCAATATTAAATATTAATATCTCAATATTAAACAACAAATTCTTCTTGAACCGGTTTTTTGGGCTGAAACCCCTACAATATTTACATTGTTCTCCATGGTAATTGCACAACACGGCACAACGACTCACCCCTTCGTTCAAAAATTTCGCCGACTGATGGCGCTGCCAACATACTTGAATACTCTATATCAATATTAGACGCATGCTACAGCGCGCGTGAAAGATTGCAAGCCAATTCGTAATATATAAATATAAAACAAGATTGCTATGATTCCATTTTTTAATTGTACAGTTTAATACTTAAAAAACAATTCTAGGCATTGTGCTTGAGATATTCACTTTAAAACATCATCAAATTAAAAATAGCTCAATTTCTAATGCCCAATTCTTGCATGGTTTTACTTTTAAGACAATTATTTTCACAAGTTAATTTGGAAAGACGCTTAGGAAATTGAATAGCTACTTTAAGGATCTGTAGTTTTCAATACTTTTACGAAATTTTTCAATTGTGCACGATTTTAATTTGAATTTATTATGCAGTGAAAAATTTAAATTTGAAATATGTGTCAGTATTAAGGGGGTCATCCCGTGTGACGATTTCGAAAAATAGATTTTTTTGTTCTTACATAAATCCAATCTAGAGCATGTATAGAATATACTGGTAAAGTTATTTTCCGAAATTTGGAGTCTTTGGAAAGTTACAGCAGTAAGAAGTTAAGGTGTTTAGAGCGCGCGGCTGCTCGACAGGGCGGAAAACAAGAGCTATTGTGTACCTTCAGATTTGTACCAGAGGCCGATTCTATTCACACGCAGATATATGCACACATATTCAGAGGCGCACTGCTGGCCTGAAAGTCTGAAACTCAAGTTAAATGTAAAGGTTCCTTAGTTTTGCTTTACAGTCAGCGGCGTAACAGCTGTAACACCCGAACTTTCAAACGCGTTTTTCTCGAAACTAAATTTTTTAAACTGGCGACCATGATTTCTCAAAAACGGGTCAAATCGATTGCTTTCAAATTTTGTTGGTAAATTCAGCACACTCACGGCTATCGCCGGAACCAGGATTTCAAAAAAATATTGAACCGTTTTTTTTCATAAAAAAATAGGCACAGAAAATCATGAAATTTTGGGTCTTAATGTTTAAAAGCATATAAAAAATTGAATTTTCAAGATTTTCAAAAAATCCTATTTCCGGCGATAACCATTTGGGTGGGTCGAATTACACATAAGTTTCCGAATCGAATCGTAATAGCACAGAAAATTTGCTACTCGTCGCCCTTATCGCAATAAAAATTTTTTTTCTTACATCGGACCATATCTTCCAGTCGCACATCGCGTTCAAAGTTTCGAAAAATCGTGAAAAATTGAACACGTTTTTGGATTTTTTCGTAGTAAGTTATAGTAATCGAATTTTGTTCAAACTCGGTAAGTGACCTCTTCTAAATATCCTTTGACTAAAAAAAAACTTCCCCTTCTCATCCCCCTCTCCTGTAAGGGTGAGAGGAGGGGCAAATATCGTAAAAAAGAGCCATTTTAAGGTCGTTATTTTCCTTGTGTGAAGTGTGCTGGTGCGATCGGCTAAGGCGTTAAAAGCGTTAAAATATATCATATTTAGAACAGTATTACGTGAATATACATCAGCCGCAATATGATGGGAGGGGAAGGGGAGCTGAGCCTCAGCGAGGGTTGACCAATGGCCAAGCTGGGTGGGCGGCAGTCGGTTCTAGGTTCTAGGTCCTCGACGTCATTGTCAATCAAACTCCTTCTCTAATCAAGAATAAAATGCACAGTAAAACACTAAAATTCGACGTCTCGACTTGTCTGGTTGGCACGTTGCGCGCAGCGGTAAGGTGAATTCATAGAACCGGCTCCCGCCCACCTAGCTTGGCCATTGTTCAACCCTCGCTGAGGCTCACTTTCCCCCTCCCAGCCCATCATATTGCGGCTGATGTATGTTTACGTAATATTGTTCTAAATATAATATATTTAACGCTTTTAACGCCTTAGCCGATCGCACCAGCACACTTCACACGAGGAAAATAACAACCATAAAATGGCTCCTTTTTACGATATTTACCCCTCCCCCACTCTTACAGGACAGGGGTATGAGAAGGGGAATGTTTTTTTTAGTCAAAGGATATTTAGAAGAGGTATAGAACTTTAACGATTTTAAACGAAATTCGATTACTATAACTTACTAAGAAAAAATCCCAAAACGTGTTCACTTTTTGACGATTTTTCGAAACTTTGAACGCGATGTGCGACCGGAAGATATGGTCCGATTTAGAAAAAAAAATGTATTGCGACCAAGGCGACGAGTAGCAACTTTTCCGCGCTATTAGGATTCGATTCGGAAACTTTCGTGTAATTCGGTCCACCCTCATAACCATCCACCTATAGATTAACATCCAATTTTGTTTTTTGATTTCGGATGAGCCACTCTGACAGAATCATGGTCGCCGTTTACCTACCTTTTCTATATGATTGCCATTCGCTCAATGAAATTCGCGATCAAGATCATATTTTTGCATATAAAAATTCATAGCCACTACAAAAGACTAAATAAATATATAGTGAAAACTTTGAAGCTCTGTGTTTTTTAATTTCCGTACAACAAAATTTCGAAAAAATCTTTTTGAAAAAGGGTGTCACACGGGATGACCACCTTAAGTTAGTATATAACTTTTAGTATTTCATACCCAAATTTTTAATTTTGTATCATGTCGCAAATTTAAAACGTCACTTCAGATTTGTACATTTAAAACCGAAGTTGCAAGTCTTGAGAGTGTATAATTTTAAGTATTCCTCATTCACAGTTTACTTATTATCGAAGGCCTTGAATTGGAATTTATGCAATTCTTGTAAGTTTTTAATTTGCAACGCGCATGGACTTGACAAGACGATACCTAGAAATTTTGAGGAAAATCGGTTAATAAAAAGACAGGGTTCAAAAATTTTTGAAAAAGCTTAACTAATGACAACAACTTCATCATTTTAGCCCACCTCAGACCCATTTGTTCACCCTCAAACATCATCCTCAAGTAGCGAAACGAGACTTTTGTGATATATTGAAGTTTATTCACTTTTTGCTTCCTCATAAAGGAAGCTTTGTAATCGAAATAATTTTGAAAAAAATTCAGCGTGGCTCAGTGATGCGAACAGATGGTAATCCGACGGAGCCAAGTCTGGAGAATAAGCGTCATGCGCCAGTGTTTCCCAACTGAACGCCTCGATCGTTTCCCTGACGCGTTTCGCTATGTGTGATGGGGCCCATCACACATAGCCGCCCATCACAAAATGGGTGGAACCCATTTTCCGACTTTCTTAATCTTTCTCATTGCTTGCAAACGAATGGAGACGGCTTTCTGCGACACATTCAGTTGATCCGCAAGTTCTTGTTGAGTTTGAGCATCGTCTTCATCCAGTAAGGCTTGCAATTAGTTGTCTTCGAAGTTTTTCGGTGTTTTTCAACGATCTTCATAAGTAAGCTTCGACAAGAATTCGATGCGATTCTGCAGCACATTTCTTCAACTGATGACAAAAAACCAGTGCTGTCCGCAAATCGTAGTACGTAGGCACAAAACTCGACATGTTGATGCTTGTAGTAAATACACTGGTATATCGAACTTGGATTATTGTCTACTCATGGCAAGCACCATGGGGAAATTCCGGTTTCATACTTATAGACCTGGCATATGTGATTAACAGTGCTGAGCATAATCTGGACTAGAATTAGTCAAACTGCTCCATTCCGAGACACCAGGTTATTCATTAGTTTTCTGTTAGAACAACCTACAAGCACTGTCAAATATAAAAACCAAAATTGACGAGGTACGAGCCCCAGTCTGCAGACTAGAGTTATCAGGCAAGGTTAGCTGGCATGAGATATCAAAAGACAGTAAGTGCGAAAACTTCAAAGCACTTCAACATTGGATATACCTACGTGCTAAACCATCTAGGTCCAGGTACCCCTAGAGGCGGTAATACCTTGCAGTTGGTGGGGAGGCTTAAGCGTGTGGGGCATGGGGGTCAATAGGACCTCAGGTTGCATGCGTATGGATATGAATGAAAGGATCCCTATGAACGGGCGCCCCTGGGTGAGAGAAAAAGGATTTATATAAACGGGCTCTCCTGGTATGCGTAATTACGGTATGGTAGAAGGCTGGAAGAGCCTAGCTAACACGGTTCTTCTGGATCCCTGGGTCGAGGCCCCTTCCAGACCGATTTACAGCTTTAAAATCGGGACAGGAATCACCTGCGGCCCGCATAGCGACCATGAAACAGCATTTCGTTGAACGCATATTTGAACATTGAAGAGGAAAGCGCAGCAGGCTGATAGAGCAGCTGCGAGAGCGGGAACGACGGTAGCCCCAGGGTCGACATTCAGCACTGAGGCCCAGAAGAGAGACAGGGACTTATAGGACACCCCACCGGGGGTGGCTAAGCCTTTGCAGTGGCAAAAGGCGGCCCAGCAGTCGACGAACAGAGATTCGTCGGGAGCTGGACTCACGGCTGCTCAGAGGACTAACCCCCTGACGATCCTGGTGACCGGCAAGAACTATCCAGATTCGTTTCTCACTACGGAGCTATACGAGACCTTCAGGGAGGCTACCTGGAGGGCGCCCGAAAGAGTGTCCTCAGATCAATGGCCAAAATTCGTGCCCTCCTTCTGCAGGGGAGGAGTCTTCGTATTTGTGGCAGCCGACCTAGCGACTAAAGCTTGGCTACTTAAAGCAGTGGTCGAGACAAATTCGTGGAAATGTGCATCTCTCAAGGTGGGTGGGGTTGAGTTGCTAGAGAAGATGGTGAGAGCTACGGCGTGATTCCCGGGTAAACTGGAAGACCCGTCTGAGGTACTCCGTCGGTTGGAGAAATTCAACTTTAAATCATTAAATTCATTCAACACCTTACATGGGAAAGACTGATTCACTCACAAGTGCTCGAAGATAAAACCAGAACTGTCAGCAAGGGTGTTTCTCAAGGAGGGGGTTCGAGCCCGTTATTGTTCTGTATATACATAGCCTCCATTTGTAATCAGCTTCCTAAATCTGTCAAAATAGCTCAATTCGCGTACGACATTGCGCTTTACTGCAAGCGTCGTCCACTTTCCTCTTGTAAAAATCTTCTCGAAAAATCAATCAATATTATTTCTGTTAACCTTCAGAAGATTGGTTTAGATATAGCTCCTTCAAAACCCGTTTTCATGCACTTTAATAAAACTGGTACAAAACCGGGTGAATCATCCATTTAAGTCAATAACTGTGTTACTCACTCCAGCAAAACTGCACGTTGTCTCGGTGTTAATAATTTATTTGATGTTGTAATTCTTGTTTTAGCGACCTTCA
>CAKNXH010001841.1:0-14229 GCA_932178445.1 Andricus quercusramuli | reverse complement strand
CGCAGGAATTATGTAGAAAGAGCTAGAGGCAAAAAACGCGGTTTTTAGTGGTTTTTATTTTTTTTGAGTTCGTTCCACCACTTTTAAAAATTTGAAAAAAATCACAGGAGATTGCAAAAAAACTCGCAAGCACTAAATGGTGTCCCATGTTGCCCCATGGGGATCTAGGGGTCTGAAAATCTAGGAAAAGGGGTTTCTATACATGCCGAATATGAGGATGTATTTAGTTATAGAGGTTCCCTACAAGGCAGATTTGACTATCTTATCCGGTTAGACCCTTTAGTTCAATTCATTTGAATTCAAAACAATATACTGAAATTTCTTCAAATTTAAATTTAGGTCCATTCAAACAAATCTTGCTCAATTTATTTGAACATCCTACAATTAAGCTCAATTTCATTTCGTGAAATTGAATATTACTCCATTATCTCGATCGCCTTTTATTCGCTTGAGTTTAGATCATCCTATTTGAACTATAATTACAATTTGCTCAAATTTATTCACTTGAACTATATCTCGAATTTTCTTCAAATAAATTAAATTCCCTTCAATTCCCTTGAATCTGATAAACTCATTTATATGTAGATAAATTAATTTGAATTTAATTAAATTCTATTGTATTTTTCTTCATTCAATACAATTTTATTGACTGGTCTCGAACTTCTTCCAAGTTATTTGAATTTTGCTCAACTCACGTTAATTTAGATCAGTTTGTTTAAATTTACGTAAACTTTCATGAATTTAGTCAGATTTTTTAGATTTTCGTCAACCGAATTAGGTTCAATTCACTCGAATTTCATTTAGTGTTAATTAGATATTACCTAGATTTTCTTGAATTTAATTAGTTTTATTGAAACCATTTTAAACTTACTCAAAAGCTGCGTCTAGTCGTCCCAAAAAAATGGCTAAGGTGGGAAAGGGGATGAACACTGCCTGAAATTTCGGGACGACTCGCCAAAGTTATAAAATATATTTGACTATACTCAGTTTGGGTAAGCTTACTTCGGCAGGAGTCTATTGTCTTCAAGTGGGTTGTTATTAATTGTTCCAGTCTATTCAATTTGATTCAGTTCAAATCTAAAATAAGTTTATAATTGAAAACTGTTTTACTTTTCCTAATAAGGTTTGTGATTATTTGGGGATTTGTCCTGACCCTATTGTTCCACGCGGTCGCATTTCTTGTTATCTGTCGCTCAAAACCTTGCGACCGCGAGCATGAAGAGGTAGTGTTTTTGTTGGGGTGGCTCGCTCGGCTCAAAGTAATATAGATCAGCGTTTCCCAAACTATTACCGCGGGCAGATATCTTACCGCCCGGTAGGGGGATGCCACCACGGGCCCGGTAGCTTGGCAGGCTTCGAGGCAGGCAGCCCGCTGCACGCACATGGCTGCATTCGTATACCTGCCACGAATAACCCTTTCATTGTTATGAGATAATGACCAGTTCGAATAATTGGAATTATAAAGACATGACTCAATTTAATTTTAATTAGCTGAATGAAATCCGTGAAATAATTTTTAAAAAATGAAAAAAAAGTTTTTGAAAATCGGTTAATATCTGCACTAATGAAAGAAACATTTACAAATCTTGTGAATATATAAATGGGGCCTCTAAGTGTAACACAAGTGCGATAACTCTTGAAGTTATTATCCGATTTTCGTCTATCCTTTTTTAAAGTTTTTGTCATGATGTAAAAAATCTAACGCAGCCCATTAAAGTTTAATTTATTATTTTTTTACCAAATTTTCACTTTCCTCAACCGGATCTAATTCTCTGACAATGAGAAGGCCGCGCTAAGCAAGCATCCGCGTCCGAGTGACAGGTGTCCAGTGTCTCTTGGGTTCCAGTCCGCTGATATAGATTAGTGGGTTGGAGTGCCGACCCGTGCATTCTAAAGTCTTAATACTTATACTAACGCAAGGTGTTTTCAAATTCAATAAGTGATTATTGAACAGTATTTCGTGCATTTGCCTCTTTCGGATTATCGTGAATATCATAGTGAACCCATTTTCTCGGAGTGATCGTCTTATGGGGTTGTGGGAAGTGACGAGTCGGACGACACATGCCTCCAGTTGCGTTGGGATCGATTTTTCCGAGAAGGATCGTGATAGTAGCTTGCATAGCCTACATTATGGTTAAGTTTACAAAACTAACTAAATATTTTCTATATTTCTCACATAATTGATTGAATCAAATAATAATTAGAACAAATTAGTAGAATCTCGACAGGAAAATTCTTTGTTTTGATCAACTTTTTGTTGAAAGTGATCTTCTCGCACCATAATCTTCTACAGTTATTTCAGAAAAAGCTATGTGGAAGGGAAAAAATCGTTCGATAATTCTTTCGAGATTCTTGGCGATATGAAACTCATAACGGATGAGGAACTCATTTTAATTAATGAAACTGACGAGGAAAGCATTTTTGAAGAAGTTGAAGAAGTTTTATCCGATGATTACGCACCAGAGGAGAAAAAGCAGAAGCTTGTAGAATATGTTTCACTGGAGTAGAAAATAAAAGTTGTAAATATAGGCAGAAAACATCCAGGGTGGAGCCTGAAGTTCCTACAGAGACGAGGGTGTTCTCGCCTCAAATAACTATATGAGTGACATAGCCAGGTGGGAAGAACATATTAAAAGTGGTGGAACTGTTCTCGAAAAATACAACACTATCGATTCATGGACTTATGATCGCTTCAACGAGGGTCGCAAAAATAATCAGCAAGTCACCACAAGAAATTTACAGTAGTGGAGTATATCTGCTCCAAGCCAGTTCCCAAATTTGCAGTTCAAAGCTTCTGAATCGTGGGTTCAACAATTCAAAAGAAAACATCGGATTCGTCAGTAAAAAATGACGAAGTACGTGTTAGAGAAGGGTACGGTGAAAACTGAGGAAACCCTGGCCTCTGCAGAAAATTTTCGAACACAGATACGTGCTCTTATTCCAAAATTCAAGAAGGATTTCATCATTAATACGGACCGAACAGGTATGTTAACAAATTTTTATATTCTTTTTCTTCATATTGTTATTAATTCAAGTAACATCGCTTATAAGTAATGTCCTTCTTTACAAATATGTTCCAGGATGCCAATATTATTCCACGATCAACAGGACTCTAGCTGGAAAGGGGTCGAAAACCGTGTTTCTGAAGAAAAAGGACATGAACAAAGTTGCTCATTCCTACACTGCGCAGTATGCAATTACTCTTCCAGGGCAATTGTTACCCCTCATTTTCGCGTGCTTCAAAGAGTCAATAGGTGCATTCGGGCCTAGGGTTCAAAAAGCGGTGAATGAGTATGCGAAAAAGTACTCGAACATCTGTCTTTCGTCCTCGAAATAAGGAAAACTCACAATAAAGTATGCTTTCCCATCGATGTTCCAAAAAACCCATGTACATGTAATAAATCTGCGTTTATTAGATGTGCCAAATGTAGCAAAACCTTTTTTTTTCTTGCTTTCATGACCAGTATTACTCTGGTTCGTGTGTGATGCTACATAATCATAATAATATAAGTAATATATGGCGTAGGGATGTGGCGACCCCATCGCCCGAGAGCTCCGGCTCTTGCAGTCAGCCGCGTTGCTTTGGGCTAACTCCCCAATGCAACGAATTATGCGGTTACGACACAAGTATCGCGCAGTGCCACCCACAATAGGCCTCTCTCGGATGGAGGCCATGGTTCAGTTGGGAGTGGCAATAGGAACGAACCGAGGCGACGACCAGGCAACGACCCCGGACAAACGCGAGAACATCGATTTAAATGGTCGGAGCAACTAAGGAGGGACCTTCTTACCTGTTGGCAAAGAAGCTCACCGGCGCGGAGAGGATTCATGAAGAGGTTACATGACCGCTGGGGCAATATGCACCCGGAATATGCTCATAAAACGCTTCAGTATTTAAGAGATCAGGTATCCTTCTTGCGAAAAAACGGATATGAAGCTCTTTATCAACAGGAAGAGGAGCAACATCCACCAGCGAACATTCCACCTGTTCCAGCAAGACCACCTTTGCAGATAGCCGGTAATGCCAACATGAGAAGTAGGAGATCTATCCACCAAAAAGTCTTTCTCAGGATGGACAAATTAGCTGAAGCTAATACTGCTCTCCGCGATTTGCTCCCTGAAGATGTTAACCTCTGGAATCTGAACTGTGCAGTTTACGAGAAGGCGGCTTCCCTGCTTAGCGACGATAGAAGTAACGATACTTCGGTACGTCTGAGTAAGACACGCGAGCGTATTGCACAGCTTCAGTTCAAAATTGAAACGGCGAGACGGCATGCATCAAATGTTCAGTGTGTAATTAGCTACATAACATCAAATAAAAAGTTCACTCCAAAAGTTAGGGCAATTGCTCGAAACTTGAGGAAAGCAAATCACACGCTGAACAAGTGTAAACTGTCGACCATCAAGCAGCACTGGACGCAAAAAATAAGATGTCTTTCAACAGCGAAACAGCGCCTTGAACGGCGAGTCAAGTGGATTCAAGAAAATTCCACCTTTTCTATTAATCCTTCCCGTCTGTTCAATAAATCGTCGTGTGTAGTTAAAAATCCGCCTAGTCGAGAAGAGATTCAAGTCTTCTGGGAGCAAGTATATGGAGATACTTATCAGCTAAATGAAGACGCTTCTGATATATCACTCTTTCGTAACTTTTGCCAAAGGCAAAGGTTACAAGGTCCAGAAGAAGAGTGTCCACTAATTACTGCTGAAGAAGTGAAGAAAGTTATCGCTAGAACTAAGAACTTTTCAGCGCCAGGGCCAGATAAAATCAACAACTTTTGGTGGAAGAAGTTTACTCCTACGCACCAACATCTAGCTCGTATATTTACTACTTTCTTAAACGGAGAACAACCCGTCCCGCAGTGGCTAGTGGAGGGACGCACGGTATTGATCCCTAAGACCGGAGATTTGTCAAGTCCAAAGAACTGCAGGCCCATAGCTTGTTTAAACACCAGCTACAAGCTATTTACTGGCATCCTCAAAGAGAGGATATTAACATCTATCGAGCCGGTATGGAGTGTAATAGTCGAACAACGTGGATGCAAGAGAGGGCTGGCAGGTTGCAGGGAGAACCTGTTAATAGACAGGTGTATTACTCAAGACTCTATCAGGTATCGATGCAATCTGTCCATGGCTTGGATTGATTACCGTAAGGCATTCGATAACACGAACCATGACTTACTTATTAAGCTCCTTGAGTGCATGGAGGTGCATCCAAAAATAGTGAGATGCATAAAAGAGCTTATGCTCTTGTGGAGGACAAGATTTGTCATAACATCTGACAAAAGACAAGTGACTACAAGCTTTGTCACATATAAGAGGGGGGTCTTTCAAGGAGACTCTCTAAGTCCGATACTTTTCTGCATCTCCCTCTTGCCTCTATCTATTGTGCTCCGAGGCAAAAGCTCTGGATACTTATGTGGCCCGCCGAACAGAAGAGAATATAAGGTCAACCACCTTTTATACATGGACGACCTTAAACTCTTTGCTTCCTCAAAAAAGGACCTTAACATACTTGTAGATGCGGTAAATAGGTATTCTAAAGCGATTGGCATGAGCTTCGGACTGGACAAGTGTGCCTGCGTCCACCTACACCAAGGAAGACTAGAAACTACATCATCCCGTGACGATCAGGATGTTCAACTCATAGGCGGAAATACCATTCAACATCTTGGTATTGGACAAACATATACATATCTTGGAATACCGCAAGCGGAAACCCAAAATGTGCATGATTTAAAAACGGCCCTTGGAAAAAGGTATCGCCAAATTCTCAGAAAAATTTGGGCTTCCGAATTATCTGGAAAGAATAAGATCCAGGCGACCAATATGCTGGCCGTTCCTATACTGCTCTACACATTTGGTGCAGTAAAATGGAACCTCGATGAGTTGAAGCAACTTGATCGAAGCACACGCAAGATGATGACAATACATCGAAGTCTTCATCCTAGATCTTCCGTACCTCGGATATATCTCCCTCGCGATGAAGGGGGTAGAGACTTGCTAGCTTAGAGTGTCTTCATCGAAGAACGGTTCTGGCTACTGCCTGCTCAGTTCTAAAAAGCACGGATTCCCTGATGCGACTTTTACATCAACATGAAATCGCCAATGCTGCTGTGTTTTTATACCATGCCGCAGATAGGGCCGCAGAGGAGCTTGACCTCCCATTTAATTCCAGCGACACTACACAAGGGCTAGCATCACTAACACCTCTGGTGCTCAAAAGTCGTATACAGGAAGCAGAACATACGCGCCTGCTAAGAGAACATGCTGACAAACCCCTTCATGGTAAGTTCCACGGCATCATACGTAGAGAAGAGCTCTCAATGGGTTTGTCCAACATGTTTCTCAAGTCTGCTGGATTGAGATCGGAGACCGAGGGATTTCTTTTTGCCTGTCAAGACGGCGTCATAGACATCTTAGTTTACCGCGAGCGCATAATGAATGTACCTGTACGCGATACCAGCTGCCGAGCGTGCAAGCAAGAGCCCGAAACACTTGGACATGTTCTCAGTGGATGCTCTAAATATGCATGCTACGCGTACATAGAGAGACACAATGCAGCTCTAAAAGTTTTATATTACCATCTTAGGCATTTCTATGGTGTTGATCTGTTGCCCGTCTTGCCATACGTCCAGGGGGAGCTCGAGTCAGTTGTGGAGAATGATCAGTGTAAGATCTACTGGAATTTCTCATTCTCCACCACTCAACGTAGCAGTGCTACGAAGCCTGATATTGTCCTCCAAGATCTGAAAAAAAGATCATTTACGTGATTGAATTCTCGGCACCAGCCGATGGTAATATCACGGCAAAGGAGGAAGAAAAACGGGCGTAATATCAAGCACTTCTGTTCGAGCTGAGTAGACTGTACCAAGGCTACAAAGTCCATCTTATAATTCTCATACTCGGCTGTCTTGGAGGTATGAAAGCTTCATTTATCAGCCAACTCAACAAGATTCCGGCTTGCCAGCGTCAGGCTCATTTTATCGCGAACCGGATGCAAAAGGCTGTTCTTCTGGGATCACTCCATATGGTCCGTCAACACTGTTCCTCTTAATATTCTACAAAGATTGGTAGCTCTAAAAAAGTATCCAGAGGTGATACCTTCATCTCCAACTGTCTGGTCTGCCGCGTAAGGTCATCCGCGGCTAGAGACCTGACTCCAAGGAACAGTATTGCCCAATGTTCTCACGCGTAAATTTCCTGCTCTTGCTTACCTTCTAGGACAGAAGGAGCAGAAGCGGATGACGTACACGTTTCAGTAGCTTTAGGATTGGTTTCTTTAAGGAATCATGATCGAAGCTACCGGAGCCTACAACTTCTCATAATAAATAATACTAGTTAAGAATAAATGTAAATATAGAAAAGTAAATGTATTAAAGATAATTGGCAATTATTTATGTGTTTTTTTTTGTAGTTTGCACAAAACATTTTCATTTTGTATTTATCATTGAAATTTTCATTTGAAACACTTTGTACCTACTTTAATTTAATAATATAGATACTAGACACTCTTGAAGAATAAAGAATTTTAATAAAATACACAATTGTCCAAAGGGGTGGTAATAAAAATACGATTAACAGAGTTTTTATGGAAAATGAGGAATAAATAATCATCAAATGGTATAATTTTATCAAATTTTATTCAAAAATGGAATAAGCAAGCATTTTAACGAATAAAAAAAAAAAGAATAAATATGGATAGCGAGAATCGACCGCGCTTTACGCGTTTTACAATTTTTGAAATGCATTTTTCTCAAAAATGGGTCAAAATTGCGTCTTCTTAATTTTTCTCAGAAAACCTCTGGTATGTACCTTTCATTGAGGAGAGTATCAATTCAAACAAGAAAAAAACATACACAAAACAGACACAAAGAAATCTACTGCTTAATTGTGGAAAAAAATGTTTCCTATTTAATCATTTGAGTGTTACTGTAAAGTATCATATTGAATCAACTAAATTCATTACCAATTTATATATCTGTTTCTTATCAATAATTTTGTAGATAAAAACTATATGCTTATAATTTTCACATAGAAAAAAGACCAGCAACGTGCAGTAATAATCGATGTTTATAATAATAAGATTATTATAAAAAACTTTGAATAAATGAATTAACCCAGGTGCGAATTGACCAGCGGCCCACGGTCGGGCCAACCCTCGGACGGTCGATCCAGCTTTGTGCGCCACTGGTCGGGCCAACCAGCTAAATGATACCGGTCATCCGCCTTTGGCTTCTCAAAGTGGGCCCGACATTTGGTCCGATATATATGCCATCTATTAAGATGATGTCGGCCAACCTTGGACAACAATGTGGGGCCGACTTTGATTTTTGAAGGTTCGTACTACACGGGTGAAAATACACAAAATAGGTATTCAAACAATAAATAATAATTGATTGCGAGTATTTTTACTATAAATGTTAATGTTCCTGCTGAGATTAAATACATACATTACATTTTTGAACATTAAATTACAAATAAAATTTCTGACGCTACGGGGTTTCGAACCGACACCTATACCTGAATCTATCGCCTAGCATTCGGGAGTCTTACCCATTACTCTATACCTAAAGAATTGAAAGTCAATGAAAAAACCATCCTCATAAGCTACAGCTCAAAGCAGTTGACTAAACGATTTGTTAACTCTTTTTTCTCATTAATTTTTGTATTATTATGCAACATCATGTAGATGTAAAATATATGGATTATATAATTTTTAAATAAATAATTCGAACTGATTACAATTTTGAGGGTTTCGTAGCCCCGGGCTGGAACCCTTAATTTTTTGTTCAACACATTTTTTTCAACAATTTTTTTTCTCAAATTTTTGTTTGAATTTTTTCAAAAAAAATTTTTTCAACAATTTTTCTTTAAAACAATTTTTTTCTGAAATATTTGTTTTCAAAAATTTCCTATCAAAAATTTATTTTAAACAATTTTTTTCAAACATTTTTTTCAACGTTTTTTTAGCAATTTTTTTAAACAATTTTTTTCCAAAAATTTTATTCAAAAATTTTGTTTAGGCGCCTAATCTGAGTAATTTTTCTTGTAATATTTTTTTCGCATTGTAGATGACATCAAATGTGCACTTTTCTGAACATTCACAATTTATCATAAAGATGGAATTTCGAATTTTTTTCTTTAAAAAACGAAGTGTCAACATTAGGGTGGCCCTTATTCTTCAATTTTCGAATTTTTCTGCTCTCATCCCCCAGTTTTGTTCGAATGCCCAAATAAAAAATCTTCAAATTCGAGCAAACTCGGTTAATATTTAGGGGTGGCGCAAAGACCATGAAGTTTCCCGTTGATTTAAATGGGAAAAAGTGAGCTTTTTCTAAATCTAATATTTAAACGCGATGATATGTTACAAATAATTCCGTGTTTCAGTATATTGTCCAGAATTCATCAGAGAATAAGAATCATTCATAAATTTTGAGGTTGAATAATTTCAAGTTACTCTTATGGGTCCCAAAAGAAGACCCCAGAAGTGAGAAACTTGAATTTTCCGTAATACTGCGTTTATTGACGCTTTTTAAAAGTTTTTTGAAAATAAATAATCACTAATCGGTAATTTAAGAATGCCCAGTCATTTGTTAAATAATATTCAATTATTTGAACAATTTTTATTTGTTTAAATATATTTTTTCAGTTAACTCACGAAATGAACGTATTTTCTAGAATTTATGAGTCATATAATCAATGGTAACAATCGAATAATTTGTTTAAATAATTGTACAATTATTTAAATAATACGTATTTATTCAGGTATATATTTTACCTAAAAAAAAATCAGGAAAAATATTTTATCCCACTAAATTTTCGAAAAAAATTTAAATATTTTTAAGTACTGATTTGTTCATCATGCATACTCGAAGATTTTTAAGCAAATTTAAATTGATTAAACAATTTTTTTGTCTACATATTTTATTTTTGCTATTTTTCGAAAGATTGGAATATTTTTATGTTCTACTTTGCTTTTTAAAAATACTCTTGAGTGTTTAAACAAATTAAAATTGTTTAAAAAATGGAATATTCGTTAAACAATTACTGAGTATTCTTAAATTGTCGATTAGTGATTTTTTTAAACTTTCAAAAAGCATCAATAAACTGCATTATTACGTAAAATTCAAATTTGTCACTTACCGGGTTTTCTTTGGGGACCCATAAGAGTGGCTTAAAATTATATAACCATAAAATTTAAGATTTATTCTTATTCTCTGACGAATTCTGAACAGTATACTGAAAGACGGAATTACTTGTAACATAATATCGCGTTTAAATATTAGATTTACAAAAAGCTGACTTTTTACCATGTTAAATTAATGGGAAACTTCGTGGTCTTTGCGCCACCCTTAAATATTAACCGATTTTGCTCAAATTTCGAGATTTTTTTTTGGCATTCGAGCAAAAGTGCGGGGTGAGAGCAGAGAAATTCGACCGCCGGGTGTATCATGATGACTTATACAATCCAATGTTATGCCGATGGTCGGGGCATCTCTTGCCCAGAGTCGAGCCGACCGTACTTTCACGGCCTTTTGAAACAATACACCAGAGTTTATCCGACGGTCTGCTCATACTCGGGCCAAAGTTTGACCGACCGTCGGGTGCATCAAGGTGACTTGTGGCTAACCGACTGCTGTATCCAGAGTTGGACCAACAGCATTCTTGCGGTCGTACCGACCAATCTGTCACAGTTCATCGGATGGTCGGCCCAAAGTTGGGCCAGAATTAGGCCGACAGTCTGCTTTTCGCCCGCTGCCGAAGTCAGTTGCCAATGTCGGTGGGACCATGGCCAGTTACCAAAGCAGAGCCGACTTTGGGCCGATGGCCAAGCTCTGGCGTCCGACTGAATTTCGCACCTGGGAAGATTCAGCACTCGAATCGGTCTTGAATTCGAATTGTTCTATTGTTCTATATAATAGTTCTTCGATTTCTTGATCAAGTTCAACTTCAACTTTTTCTCATCAGGCATCAATGATGCAATGAAAAGATCTGAGGACTCAAAAAGTTTTGTTATTAGGTCATGCACAGTATGCAATTGAGAAATTTTTCGTGTGTTGCACTGTTGAATGTATTTGATATCTTTGTTCCGGTCGTCAGAAGCTTCTTCGAAGTGTATACAAATCGGTAGCATGAAATTCTCCATAACTTTTCACATATGTAGCAGTATTTTGTAAACTGATGAAGGCATACTGTACCATGGATATAAGATCAGATCGACGCCTCCATTTCATGCTGCTCCTCGTCGCGTTAAGTCACTGTACTGCTCTAGTTCTGTTTTACCAAGTTTTCATAGAGCCAGTTAAAGATTTAAATACCTACCAAAATTCAGAAATACAGACGAAAATTATTTAAATGGCTGTCGTTAATTTCTCAAATTCTAACCTATCAATTTCCATTTTTCTGTCAAAATTCATGTTAGCTAATACGAAAAGCTTAATAATGAGCAGTGCTGTTTTGTCAAAATGCAATTATTTTAATAATTATTTAAGGAAATTAGGAAAATACAGACAAATATATTTGTTCAAATATTCGAAAGCATGAAGAGATACCTCTTGAAGACAATATCAACTGCATGGTAATTAAAATTACTCTCTAATCATAGTAATAAACATAACCTTTTAGGCACATGAACTTTGATCGTATCGTCCTTCCATTGCGTTCTGAAGTATCGCGAACCTCAACCTACAAAATTCTCTGCTCTGTCAACAGTCAGCGTCGCCAACACAATAAACTTAGAACTACATCAGAAATAAATACATAATATTTTAACAGAAGACGTAGAGTAATCTGTTGTTTTATGTTAGCATAAAGAGTCAAAATCGTCAAAAATGGACCTAGAGCGGTACAATCACTAAACGCGATGAGGAGCGATACACCGCCCAAACTCGACGTGGAGCATTATCGAGTAGGGGTGTCGAGATACAGTTATACAGCCCTAAAAGCATACTCGTTGAAGAAGAAAGGAGGAATTTTTCTGCTACCAGCTAGCATTCGTAGTATGTTCCTGAAATTTTAGATCAATTCCTCCAGATATTTCGGCCACTTAATCAACATCAGCGAAAAACCTGCTGGCTGTATTACCAGAATTAGAGTTGTGGATCCTTGATTTAGTTGCTTAATTATTAGGTCCATCTTCTCTTGAAATTTATTGCGAATTCTCTTTTATGCAGATTGGTAACCGATAAGCAATATGGAGTGTCTTCGAGGATCTTACTCCAGGGACCCTAAAGTACTGTAAAACAAAGACTTGCCCGGAGAAGATGTGTTTTTTATACCTAGGTCATTGTTTGGATCTCGTGTCGTCGAGGAACTTACTCCAGGGACCCTAAAGTACTGTAAAATCCAAACTTCCCTGGAGAAGATGTGTTTTTTACATCTGGAGCATTGGCTGGAACTCGTGTCCTCGAGGAACCCACTCTCAGCATCCTAATGTACTGTAAAAACAAGACTTGCCCGAAGAAGATGTGTTTTTTACATCTGGAGCATTGGCTGGAACTCGTGTCCTCGAGGAGCCCACTCTAAGCACTCTAATGTACTGTAAAAACAAGACTTTCCAGGAGAAGATGTGTTTTCTACACCTGGTGCATTGGTTCGATCTTGTTTCTTCGAGGAACTTACTCCAGGGACATTAAAGTATTATAAAAGATCAAATTTTCCCGGAGAAGATGTGTTTCTTACACCTGGTGCATTAGTTCAATCTCGTGTCTTCGAGGAACTTACTCCAGGGACCCTAGAGTACTGTGAAACCCAGATTTCCCCGGAGAAGATGTGTTTTGTATACCTGAGGCTTTGGTTCAATCTCGTGTCCTCGAGGAACCCACAGTAGGTGCAAGGTTTTGACATGGGTAGCATAATTTTCTCGAAGAATATGTTGTTCGCATACCTGGTGTAAGGGTGTGATGTCTGGAGTGTGATTTCCGCGAGGGCGGTTCATCACCGGAAGTCAAACTTAGTCCAAAATTAGTTTGTAGAAATTGTAGAATTTCCGAATAGAATTTCCACGTGGAATTTCCGTAGAATGGTTTCCGTTGAATTTTTTCACGTGGGTTCTTCGGAATTCTAACCCAGAGAGAATACCTTCTACTTTAAAGGCCGTGGCGACTTTTGAGAGCTGTCACATTTATTGTCACGAAGAGCTATATTTGCATA
The DNA here is from genome assembly GCA_932178445.1 of Andricus quercusramuli. Lineage (NCBI taxonomy): Eukaryota > Metazoa > Arthropoda > Insecta > Hymenoptera > Cynipidae > Andricus > Andricus quercusramuli. The sequence goes on along the minus strand of CAKNXH010001841.1, from coordinate 1,077 downwards.
ATTGATTGATGGTTAAATTGCCCGTGAGCGGAAATAATTAAAAAAGTTTTACATATTGCAAATGTAAAAACTCGCCTTTTCACTTGTAAAGACAAACATGTTGGGTTATTGCAAGAAGCAACGACAGTTACTCTTAACTCACGGTAATATTCTCTGTTTACCCATCAGAGCAGGTAATAGCAGACAGATTACTCCCACCATAGGTAATATATACATTCCATCTACACCAGCGAGTAAAAATACGAAATTACCTGCAACAAAATTTACTCCTAGTTTTTTCTGTAAATGAGCGAATGCCTTGCATGCATGGGGAACACACTATTTTAGTATGGATCACAAACGTTCGAAGTAAGATTAAGCTCATCACACTTGTTCACTCGTTGCTCACCTTACTATCATAGTATGGAGCTTCAGAGTTTCGAGTATGAGACCTGTCATGCGTTGAATTCTACGCTGTGGTATATTAAAAGCATGTCAGCTGTAAAAATTGATGAAGAACAAGTAGGATCGTAGTGAAACTTTTCCATGGATATTGTTTGAATTTTCAGTACGAACTTTAAGCTATTCATGCTTCAAATTCTTACCGTCTTAGCAAGAATAGGTCAAGCATGAAATTCATGGATTTCTCATACATAAAACGTAAGTATGTTCTCTCGGTGTAGTATTGCGAGTTCACACTGTGCCATGAGAAGTTATCACACCAAAAATTGAACTGTTTAATAAGTTGCCAAGGCAAATAGGATGAAGATATGATGGCGTACAACTGTTGGATGTTAAAAAGAGATTTACCTGAAAAAAAAGTTCAAAAAGGAAAATGTCACTACGATTATCTTTCGAATGGTAATCAATGTAATCAATATCCCTTCTAGAAATAATCAATTGGAATTAATTTAGAACGATAGACCAAAAATTTCAATTGTTCCCAATCGTGTTTCTTAATCGTGTTTGAACGATTAACAACGATTGAGTGTTTCAATCGTTCCCAATCGTTCCCGATCGGGATTAAAAAAGCGGCCGTTTGATGGCAGCACTTTCATTCCGCGGGAATTATTTGAAAATGTTTATTTACTTTTTTTT
>CAKNXH010001840.1:34168-44758 GCA_932178445.1 Andricus quercusramuli | reverse complement strand
CACTCACTTCTCCTACTTCCACTCACTAACACTCACTTCTCCTACTTTGCCTCCCAAGTTTCTACTTACTTTCCAACAATCACTGCCCCTCACTTCTCCTAATTTTACTTCCCACATTTCCCCTCACAATCACTCACATCCTCTCTTCTTCCCCTACCCCCTTCACTCATTTATCATTACTCCCCCTCCACTCATCTCCTCTTGCTTTCCCTACTCCCTCGCCACTTCTTTTCTCTCCTTTTCTTCCCCTCATTATCCCTACTTTCCTTCTTCTCTTTTTCTCTACTTTCCCTCTCTCATCAACCCTCCTCCCCACACTTCCCTATTCTTTATTTCCCCTCACTTCTTCTACTTTCCATCCTCTCATTTCTCCTCAATTCCCCTCCTTGGGAAAAAAGTACGACGGACAGAATAATGGACGGACAGACACCCGATCGAAACTATAAACTATCCTAAATAGTTTAGTTTGAAATTATTTAAATATAAAAAAATTAAATTAATGATAATAGATAAATATGTAAGTGAAAAAAAAATTCCCAAGGAAGGAAAAAGGGGAAATGCAGGGGAATCATTCTTCAATTCTCTAGCAATTTTTGGGAAGAATTTGCGGTACTCACTGAAATTGCACTTTTCAATATATAAGGCCAGGATAGTTTTTCATCTTACCTGAAACAAGAAATACTTTGGTTAGTTTTAAATGTAAATTAATATTATATAAAATTTTTTATAAAAGAAAATTTATAACAGTATTTTAAAAAATTCGAAAATACATATTTTTTTCGAACACTCAAGTGCAAGGCTTAATAAAATTCAACTATTCGCTGACTTGGCTGACAATGTCAGCCACGAAAACTAGGTCAAAGAGCCCCTAATAAATTTTGGTCAATCTTTTCCTTTGACAAAAATTAAATACATTATAAAAATATATATAAACATTTTATTTATTAGTATTCATAGCATTCTCATGACTAAAATAATAGATAACATTCAAATGTTTTAGCTAATATTTTTATTAGTAATTTGATTATTGCTCACCAGAAGTCAAATATTGGCTGACTTGGCTGACAATGTCAGCCACAAAAACTAGGTCAAACAGCCCACAATAAATTTTCGTCGAACTTGTCCTTTGACGAAAATTAAATATATTATAAAAATATATATAAACATTTTATTTATTAGTACTCATAGCATATTTATATTTAAAATAATAGATAATATTCAAATTTTAAGCTAATATTTTTAGAATTCATTTGATTATTGCTCACCAGAAGTCAAATATTGGCTGACTTGGCTGACAATGTCAGCCACAAAAACTAGGTCAAACAGCCCAAAAGAAATTTTCGTCGAACTTTTCTTTGACCGAAAATTAAATATATTATAAAAATATTTATAAAAATTTTATTTATTAGTATTCATAGCATTTTCATAATTAAAATAATAGATAATATTCAAATGTTTTAGTTGATATTCGTAGAAGTCATTTGATTTTTGCCCACCAGAAGTAAAATATTGGCTGACTTGGCTGACAATGTCAGCCACAAAAACTAGGTCAAACATCCCACTAGGTCAAACCAAAAAAGATTTACATTTTGAATCAGGTACAGTTGAACTCAACTAAAAATACGAATTTGCAACAAATTAGGGACATTTGAAACCAAATAGGTGAATTTGCAACCGAGAAGATAATTTTTTACCAAAAAATACGAACTTTTAACAAAATACATGAATTTTTTTTAATTGGAAAAATAATTTTGAACGAAAAAAGATGACTTCTTAACAAAAAATGTAATAGTTGATATTTCAACCAAAAAATATTTTTCTTCTAAATCAAAAACAATTACAGTCGACCAAAAAACAATTGTTGAAGAAAGTAGTTGGATTTTTTAGTTAAGACAGAAAACAATTTATTAGATTGTTGAAGTTTTAAGACAAAAAGGCGAATTTTCTACGAAAAAGTTGATTTTTAGCCGAATAATAATATTTTTGTTCCAAAAGATGACTTCTCAATTAAAAATTAAATAGACGATATTTCATCCAAAGAAAGAAGAATTTTCAACAAGATTGTTTAATTTGAAACTGCAGAGACGAATTTTTAATAAAATAGATGAATTTTCAGCTACAAAAGATCAATTTTAAACAAAATAAAGCAATTTAACACCAAAGAGAATCGTTTTCAACCAAGAAGATTAATTTTTTACCAAAAAAAGACGAATTTTCAACCAGAAATGTTATAGTTGAATTTTAAATTGAAAAAATTAATTTTTAATGAAAAAAGATTAATCCACAAATAAAAATGTAATAGTTCATATATTTTAACAACAAAATATTCAATTTCAAAATACAAAACAGTTTAATTCAACCAAAAAACTAATTTTTGATCGAATGAAATGATTTTCTTCCAAAATCTTTCAATTTTGAACAAAATAATTAAATTTTGAACCTAATGATAAAATTTTTTATCAAAAAAGATGAATTTTCGATTAAAATAATAAGTAAAATAACTGGAATAGTTACATTTCCAGTTTAAAAAATTCATTATCAACCAAGGAGAAATGAATACTTAACTTTGAAATTATTTTTTCATTTCTTTCTATGGCTATCTGCCACCACAATTTGAATAGTGAAAATGAAAAAATAGTTGGAAAAACAATAAAATTGATTGATTGTCCTAGAAAAGACTTGTGAACTACAATTCGAAAGTAACTAAAAAAATAACAGTTTTTATAGTTACTGTTACTGAAAAAAATGTAATTAGTTACCGATTCCTCGTACTTACTTACAAAAGTAATTTTGTTACCACTATCGTTACCAAAAAAAGGAACTAGTTACTTCCCATCCCTGCTGTCAGCCAAGCACTTGTGTCAGCCAACACTTGCCGAAAGTAGTGGCTCTGCCTTAGGACATAATTTAAATGAAGTAATTGAGATCCAATAAGAGATGTACTTATTACAGTTAGGATTCAGAACCACTATGAGAAATCGTAGCTCTGAAGGACGTGCCAAGATTCAGGACAGCTGGGTCAGCTCAGCCAACATCTGCAAAGAGTGGTGAGTCCTACCGTAGTGCATAATCGAAATTAAGTAATTGATAGATCCAATGAAATCTGTACTGAATACAGTTAGAATTCAGAGCCACGATAAGAAATCGTGGATTGGAGAAGGTGCCAAAATTCAGAACAGCTGGGTCAGCTCAGCCAACATCTGCCAAATCGAAAGATCCAATGAAATCTGTACTTAATGCAGTTAGAACTTAATATCACGATAAGAAATCATGGATTTGAGAACGTGCCAAGATTCAGCACAGCTGGGTCAGCTCAGCAAACATCTGCCAAAAATTGTGAGCAGTAACATAATGCATAATCGGAATAAACTAATTGATAGATCAAATGAAATCTGTACTTAATACAGTTAGAATTTAAAGCCACGATAGGAAATCGTGGATTGGAGAACGTGCCCAAATTCAGCACAGCTGGGTCAGCGCAGCCAACATCTGCCGAAAGTGGTAACCCCTGCCCTAGTACATAATCGAAATGAAGTAATTGATAGATCCAGTGAAATCTGTACTTAATACAGTTAGAATTCAGAGCCACGATAAGAAATCGTGGATTGGAGAAGGTGCCAAGATTCAGCACAGCTGGGTCAGCTCAGCGAACATCTGCCAAAAATGGTAAGCCCTACCATAGTGCATAATCGAAATGAAGTAATTGATAGACCCAATGAAACCTGAACTCAATACAGTTTGAATTTAGACCCACAATGAGAAATCGTGGATTGGAGAAGGTGCCAAGATGCAGCACAGCTGGGTCAGCTCAGCCAACATCTGCAAAATCGGAAGATCCAATGAAATCTGTACTTAATACAGTTAGAACTTAATATCACGATAAGAAATCATGGATTTGAGAACGTGCCAAGATTCAGCATAGCTGGGTCAGCTCAGCCAACATCTGCCAAAAATTGTGAGCATTAACATAATGCATAATCGGAATAAACTAATTGATAGATCAAATGAAATCTGTACTTAATACAGTTAGAATTTAAAGCCACGATAGGAAATCGTGGATTAGAGAACGTGCCCAAATTTAGCACAGCTGGGTCAGCGCAGCCAACATCTGCCAAAAATGGTGAGCGCTACCATAGTGCATAATCGAAATTAAGTAATTGAAAGATCCGATGAAATCTGTACTTAATACAGTTAGAATTTAGAGCCACGATAAGAGATCGTGGATTGAAAAACGCGCCAAGATTCAGCATAGCTGGATCAGCTCAGCCAACATCTGCCAAAAATGGTGAGCCCTTAGTCAACCCTTAGGGCATAATCAAATTAAAGTAATTGAGATCCAATGAAAACCGTACTTAATACAGTTAGAATTTGAAGCCACGATATCACAGCTGGGTCAGCTTAGCCAACATCTGCCAAAAATGGTGAGCACTAGCATAGTGCATAATCGGAATGAACTAATTGATAGATCAAATGAAATCTGTACTTAATACAGTTAAGATTTAGAGCCATGATGAGAAATTGTCGGTGAGAAATCCTTGGCGAGAAATCGTGTATTGGAGAACGTGCCAAAATTCAGAACAGCAGGGTCAGCCAACACCTACCAAAATTAGTCAGGCCTTAGAGCATAATCAAAATTAAGTAACTGAGATTCAATAACAGCTGTACTTAATACAGTTAGAATTTAGAGTCACGATAAGAAATCGCGGATTGTAGAGCGTGCCAAGATTCAGGACAGCTGGGTCAATGCAGCCAACATCTGTCAAAAGTGGAAAGCCCTACCGTAGTTCATAATCGAAATGAAGTAATTGATAGATCCAATGAAATCTGTATTTGATACAGTTAGAATTTACAGACACAATAAGAAATCGTGGATTGGAGAACGTGCCAAGATTCAGCACAGCTGGGTCAGCTCAGCCAACATCTGCAAAATCGAAAGATCCAATGAAATCTGTACTTAATGCAGTGAAAACTTAATATCACGATAAGAAATCATGGATTTGAGAACGCGCCAAGATTCAGCACAGCTGGGTCAGCTCAGAAAACATCTGCCAAAAATGGTAAGCCCTACCATAGTGCATAATCGAAATGAAGTAATTGATAGACCCAATGAAATCTGTACTTGGTACAGTTAGAATTTAGAGCCACGATAAGAAATCGTGAATTGGAGAAGGTGCCAAAATTCAGCACAGCTGGGTCAGCTGAGCCAACATCTGCCAAAAGTGGTGGGCCCTGCCATAGTGCATAATCGAAATTGAGTAATTGAAGGATCCGATGAAATCTGCACTTAATACAGTTAGAATTTAAAGCCATGATGAGAAATCGTCGGTGAGAAATCTTTGGCGAGAAATCGTGTATTGGAGAACGTGCCAAAATTCAGAACAGCAGGGTCAGCCAACACCTAGCAAAATTAGTCAGGCCTTAGAGCATAATCAAAATTAAGTAACTGAGATTCAATAAAAGCTGTACTTAATACAGTTAGAATTTAGAGCCACGATAAGAAATCGCGGATTGTAGAGCGTGCCAAGATTCAGCACAGCTGTGTCAGCTCAGCCAACATCTGTCAAAAGTGATGAACCCTGCCCTAGTGCATGATCGAAATGAAGTAACTGATAGATCCAATGAAATCTGTACATAATACAGTTAGAAAGTAGAGCCACGATAAGAAATCGTAGATTGGAGAACGTTCCAAGATTCAGGACAGCTGATTTCAGTCAGCTAACACCTGCCAAAAGTGGTCAGCCCTTAGGGGATAATCAAAATAAAGTGACTGAGATCCAATGAAAACCGTACTTGATACAGTTTGAATTAAGAAGCGCGATAAGAAATCCTGGATTGGAGAACGTGCCAATTTTCAGGAAAGCTGGGTCAGCTCAGCTAACATCTGCAAAAAGGGGTAAGGCCTACCGCAGTCCATAATCGAAATGAAGTAATCGAAAGATCCAATGAAAGCTGTACTTAATACAGTTAGAATTTAAAGCCACGATAAGAAATCGTAGATTGGAGAAGGTTCCAAGATTCAGCGCAGCTGGGTCAGCTGAGCCAACATCTGACAAAAGTGGTGTGCCCTGTCCTAGTGCAGAATCGAAGTGAACTAATTGATAGATCAAATAAAATATATACTTAATAAAGTTAGGATTTAGAGCCACGATGAGAAATCGTGGAATAGAGAACGTGCCCAAATTTAGCACAGCTGGGTCAGCGCAGCCAACATCTGCCAAAAATGGTGAGCCCTGCTCTAGTGTATAATAGAAATGAAGTAATTGATAGATCCAATGAAACCTGTACTTAGTACAGTTAGAATTTAGAGCCACGATGAGAAATCGTCGGTGAGAAATCGCCGACAAAAAATCGTGGATTAGAGAACGTGCGAAAATTCAGAACAAGAGTGTCAGCCAACACCTTCCAAAAGTAGTCAGCCCTTAGGGCATAATCAAAATAAAGTGATTGAGATCCAATGAAAACCGTACTTGATACAGTTTTAATTTAGAAGCGCGATAAGAAATCGTGGATTGGAGAACGTGCCAATTTTCAGGAAAGCTGGGTCAGCTCAGCCAACATCCGCCAAAAGTGTTGAGGCCTACCGTAGTGTATCATCTAAATGAAGTTATCGATAGATCCAATAAAATCTTTAATTAATACAGTTCGAACTTAAAGTCACGATAAGAAATCGTGAGTAAGAAATCGTCGACGAGAGATCGAGGATTGGAGAACGTTCCAAGTTTCAGGACAGCTGGGTCAGCTCAGCCAACATCTGCAAAAAGTGGCAAGGCCTACCGTAGTCCATAATCGAAATGAAGTAATTGAAAGAGCCAATGAAAGCTTTACTTAATACAGTTAGAATTTAGAGCCACTATAAGAAATCGCGGACTGGATAACGTGCCAAGTTTCAGCACAGCAGTGTCAGCCAACACCTACCAAAAGTAGTCAGCTTTTAGGGCATAATCAAATTGAAGTAATTGAGATCCAATGAAAACCGTACTGAATACAGCTAGAATTTAAAACCACAATAGGAAATCGTGGATTGGAAAACGTGCCAAAATTCAGAACAGCTGGGTCAGCTCAGCCAACATCTGTCAAAAATGGTGAGCACTACCATAGTGCATAATCGAATGGAACTAATTGATAGATCAAATGAAATCTGTACTTAATACAGTTAGCAGTTAATACACGATAAGAAATCGTAGATTGGAGAAGTTTCCAAGATTCAGCGCAGCTGGGTCAGCTGAGCCAACATCTGCCAAAAGTGGTATGCCCTGCCCTAGTGCAGAATCGAAGTGAACTAATTGATAGATCAAATAAAATCTATACTTAATAAAGTTAGGATTTAGAGCCACGATGAGAAATCGTGGAATAGAGAACGTGCCAAGATCCAGCACAGCTGGGTCAGGATGTTGAGAGCATGAGAGGGTTGTTCAAAGATCGTTACCGTTTCAGCGATGGGGAGTCGAGAGAAGTAAAGTTCTTCTCGTCTACGTGCTTCTAGTTGAGTTCGTAATTTTTCGAAGAACACACATTTATAGATGTGTCTATAAACCCGAGAAGTTTCCAAACTGACCGACATAACTGGATCATCTTGATATATGATGGACCCCCTAAACAGCCACGAAGAATGCAGCCACACGATTTTCCAGAACCCATCTATCTTTCATGAAAATCGATCTTATTTTCAATTTATAGACTGCAAGATCCTTCAAAGGAGGTCAAACTGAAATAACGCAGACCAAAAATATTCGATCATAATATTTAATCACTTAATGTTGTACACAGTGTAGCAAGCTGTGAGGTCATAAATTACGTAAAATCTTTCGGGCTGGGAGATTATTTCGGATTACACTTTATGTAGTCCGAAACCAAATAGTGTGCAACGAAAAATTAATTTTTTGAAAAAAATTCCCAGTTTTCTAAGTTAATATTTTCAAAGTATTAAAAAAAACTGTAATGTTTATTTAAAGTATTATTCAAAATTCCTATTTATCGCAGGCTTTTTTTCTACAATTAAATTTCTGGATAAGATTCTTTAACAATTTTTTGAAAATGCAAGATTTTTGTTGAAACGTCATCCTTTTTGATTGAAAATGTACCTTCTTATTGAAGATTCATGTTTTTGGCTTTTGATTTCAATTTAATTAAAGTTTTTGTTCTTTTTTGGTTTGAAGATTAGTCTCTTTTTATAGAAATTTCATCTTTTTTGGATACGATTTGGTGCACAATTCAATTATTTGGTCGACAGCTGAACTAGTTTGTTGAAAAATCATTTTTTAGTTGATGATTCATAATTTTAGTTAAAAATTCATGTATTTTTGTGAAAAGTCGTATTTTTCGATAGAAAATTAATCCCTTTGGTTTAAAATTTCACTATTTGGTTGAAAATTTATATATTTTTTTTCGTCTAACTTGGAAATGCAATTTTTTTGGTTTAACATTAATATTTTTTTGTTGAGCATTCAACGGTTTTGTTGAAAATTCGTATTTTTTGGATGAATGCAACTGTTTTTAAATTAAGATAAAAATAGTTTTTGATTCAAATTTTGATTCAAACTTTTTGCTAGGAATTCAAAAATTTACTCGTTTTGTCAAAAATTAATTTTTTTTGGTAGAAGATACATCATTTCATTTGAAAAATCATATCTTAGCTTGAAAATTTAACTATTTTCTAGAAACTTCTTTTTTTTTGGCAAAAATAATTTTTGTTCAACTGAAAATTAAACAATTCCATTTTTGTTAGAAAATTTATCTCTTTTAGTTGAAAATTCATGTATTTTATTGAAAATTAATTTTCTTCCTTGAAAATTCATCTTTTTGATTGAAAATTTAACTACTTGATTAAAAGTTGAACTCTTTTGTTAAGAATGATTTTTTTTGGTTGAATATTCATCATTTTATTTGAAAATTCATCTCTTTGGTTGAAAATTTAACAATTTTTTAGAAAGTTCGTTTTTCAAAACTTTAAATCATTTTTTCAACTGAAAATTCGACTATTTCATTTTTTGTGGAAAATTTATCTTTTTAGTTGGAAACTCCTTTTTTTGTTATTAAAAATTAATTTTCTTACTTGAAAATTCATCTTTTTTATTGAAAATTTCACTACTTGGTTAAAAGTTGAACTCTTTTGTGAAAAATGAAGCTTTTGGTTGGATATTCATCATTTGATTTGAAAATTCACCTCTTTGGTTGAAAATTTAACTATCTTGTAGAAAACTCCTTTTTTTGGCTTAAAATCATTTTTTCAATTGAAAATTAAATAATTCTATTTTTGATTGAAAATTTATCTTTTTTAGTTGACAATTCATGTATTTTATTGAAAATTAATTTTCTTACTCGAAAATTCATATTTTTGGCTGAAAATTTAACTACTTGGTTAGAAAATTTACTCTCTTGTTAAGAATGAATTTTTTTGGTTGAATATTCATCATTTTATTTGAAAACTCCTCCCATGGTTGAAAATTTCACTATTTTTCAAGAAGGTTCATTTTTTTAAGTTTTAAATTATTTTTTCAACTGAAAATTTAACTATTCAATTTTTGGTTAAAAATTCTTCTTTATTGGTAGAAAATTTAACTATATGGTTGAAAAGTCGTTTTTTTATAGACAAATTAATCTTCTGGAAATCTTATATTAAAAATTCATTCTTTGTTTTGAAATTTTTTTTTTGCTAGAAATTATACTGTTTTGGTGGAACATTCAACGATTCAGTTGAAAATTCGTCTTTTTGGGATGAAAATTCAAATATTTTAGTAGAAAATTCAACTACTTGGTTGAAAATTAACTTTTTTGTTTAAAATTAATATTTGAAGGTTGAAAATTCAACTGTTTTGTAGAAAATTCGTCTTACCTGGTTAAATTCAACTGTTTTTAAATTAAAATTTGAAATATATTTTGGTTGAAGAGGGCTCTCGAGTCACGACGATTATCGCATCTGTTTACATTATCGATGAGAATATTTATACTGATAAGTTACTGCGATCATACAGAATTCGGCTGGGGCTCATTTTTGTTCAAAAAAATTGATTTAATCTTGAAAAATTGTAAGGAATTGTTTTTTATTATAATTATAAATAATGGAAATTTATAAATATTTCGAAATTCATTTTATTTTTTTAGTTGAAAATTCAACTATGTACTTCAAAAATACTTAAAAAGGAAGAAAATTGAACTACTTTGTTGATAATTTAACTACTTGTTGGGAGCCGAATTATGCACGATCGCAGCAACTTATCAGTATAAATATTCTCATCGATAATGTAAACAACTCTAACCGGTACTGTATTACTGCAGAAAGATTATGAAGTAATATACTTGGCATGATCTCATTTATTTCGCCACTGTACTAGCGATTTCAGGAATTTATAAATTGTTAAAAAAGATGATGCCGAGAGTGTGAGTGCTCTCGAGTCACGACGATTATCGCATTTGTTCCCATTATCGATGAGAAAATTTATACTGATAAGTTACTGCGATCGTACAGAATTCGGTTGGGGCTCATTTATTTTTTTTTTTAATTGGAAGTAGGGTAAATTGTTATAGATGAGGGTGAGTAGGATAGGGAAAGTGAGATGTGTGAAAGGGAAGTAGAGGAAGAGGAGTTTTAGC
>CAKNXH010001839.1:1033461-1045723 GCA_932178445.1 Andricus quercusramuli | reverse complement strand
AAAATTTGTTTATTTCATTCAAAACTAAATAATATTGTTATAGCCTTGTTGGTTTAACAATTTTGGTAAAAATCTCACCATTTTTATTCAAAAATGCAACTGTTTGATTTGAAATTAATCTGATTTGGGAAGGTTTTGATTATTTTCTTGAAATTCTGTATTTATTTGATTGAAAATCAATTTTTTTTCAACTGGAAATTTAACTATTCAAGTGTGCAGATTCATTATTTTTATTCAAAATTCAACTACTTGTGTAAAAGTTAAGCCAGTTTGTTAATGAATAATTTTTGTATTTATTCATAATTTTAGTTGAAAATTCATCTCTTTGGTTGAAAATTATTCTTTTTTAATTAAAAATGTATTTTTTAACTGAAAAAGTAGATATTCCAGTTAAAGATTTGTCATTTTAGATAAAAATTTATCTATTTGTTTGACGGTTCAACTATTTTGTTGAAAATTCATTTTTTTGAATTGAAAAATCGACTACTTGTGTAAAATTTAAACCACTTTGTGAAATATTTTTTTGTTGCGTGGCCACCGCTTTGATCGAAAATTGTTCAATTTTGATGAAAAATTGTTTTTTTTATTGTTTAAAATATAATTATTTAAACTGAAAATGTAGCATATTATTTTTGGTTGATATTTGATCTTTCTTATTTGGAAAATAGTCTTCTTTGGTTCATAGTTGATTTTTTTGCTCAAAATTCAACTGTTTTACTGAAAGTTCCTCTTCTTGCTTGAAAGTTTAACAATTTGGATGAACTTTTTATCCCTTTCTGACTGAAAAATCTTCATTTGTTGAAAATTCATCCTTTTGGTTGACAAATTTAACATTTTGTTTAAAAATTATTTTCTTCAGTTCAAGATTTGACTATTTTGTTAAAAATTATTTTTGTTGTTGTTGAAATTTAACTGTTTTTACTGAAAATTGACCATTGCGTATTTTGTTATTTTTTTCAGCTTGAAATATAATGAGTTTTAAAAAAATTCATGTATTTTGTTAAAAAATCGTATTTTTGGTTGCAAAATTAATTTTTTTACAGTAATAATGTCATATTTTTTGGTTAATATATCAACTATTACATTTTTTGTCGAGAATTTATTTTTGTTGGTTAAAAATTCAACTATTATGTTGAAAATTTCATCATTTTTGTGAAAATTAAACTTTCTGGTTGACAATTCAACTATTTTGTTCAAAATTATTATTTTTTTTATTTGAAATATCAACTATTACATTTTTTGTTGAGAATTCATCTTATTGTAAAAAATTAAACTTTTCAGGTTGAACATTCAAATGTCTTCTAAAAAATGCGTCTTTCTAGTTTTAAAATTCATCTATTTTCAGTAAAAATTTCATATTTTTTGGTGGGAATATCAACTACTACAGTTTTTGCTGAGAATTCATTTTTGTACGTTGAAAATTCAATCATTTGGTTAAAAATTAAACTTTTTGGGTACAAATTCAACTATAATGTTGAAAAATTTCATTATTTTGGTGAAAATTAAACCCTGTGGTCCAGAATTGAACTATTTTGTTGAAAATTAGTTTTTTTTATTGCAAAATCAACTATTTAATTTTTCTTCGAGCATTCATCTTTTTGTGGAAAATTCATCTTTTCAGGTTGATAATTCAACTGTCTTCTAAAAATGCTTATTTATGTTTTTAAAATTCATCTCTTTTCGGTAAAAATTTCACATTTTTTGGTGGAAATATTCAACTATTACAATTTTTGTTGAGAATTCATCTTTTTGTTGAAAATCTCTTCTGTCTTCTAAAAAATGCGTCTTTTTGGCTTTTCGACCATTCCATTGAAAATTAATCTTCTTAGGTTGATAAATCCACAATTAGGTTAAAAATAGATTTATTTATTTGAAAATTCACCTTTCATGGTAAAAAATTCATCTTTTTTCGGTTGAAATAAATAATTAAATTTGAAAATTTCAGATCCTAATCTCAACTTGTTTTATTTAATTCATAAAATGTTCTATTTTCAAAAATGTTACAAGATTAAAATGCTGGACTTTGAAAATTAATGGTTAGGGAAAATAAAAAAATTGGCCAGATAAAAATCAGGAAAATGTCCCTAAATTTTGAAAATTAGGTTTTGTGGTCACCCTGCAAATTCAAAAATTACATTTGTTCCAAATGTTAAGAGTCGCCTATCAATGAAAAAAATTAACACACAAATTCAATTTTATTACAATAATATTTATTTACACTACAAAATAACAAAGACCATGTACACTGGGAAATAATTCTGTCAACCTAACTAAAAATAGGTACATCCTATCGTCACGTGATTGAATTGATATCGAAATCTCTTTTTGGAAAATTTCACGAAAAAAAAACAAAAAATTTATTTAAAAAAATGGAAACTTTTGTTTCCTTGGCATTTACATTTAAGTTTCGCGTGAAATTGTCATTAAATTGGTGTTTTTCATGGATTCCGTGCCTCGTCGAGTCCGCGTTTTAGATATTGAGGTTTTCAACAGCCTTTTAATAAAATTAATAAAAAAAGGTCGCGGAAGGAATCTACAATATAATGAATGGTAAAAACAACCAATGCTTGGCACTGTTGCAGCAAATACTATATACAAGGTTTCGTCTTTCTGGCTGATCTTAGCCGTTGCTCAGAAAACTTTTTCGATTCCTGAAAAATTCTTTCGATTGAAAAAAAGAACTGAATTTTTTAAGTTTTTGCACATTTTTTTAAGTTTTTGCACATTTTTTTTGCGAAAATGTGAAGAGACAATTTTTAGAATCGAAAAAAGCTTTCTATAAATTACCAACGAACAACGAGACAACTATCACATAGTCCATCATTTTTTTTTGGTCACGACGATGATAAATTCGTCGAATTAAAAAAATGAAGGACATCGCGTAGACGATCAATTTAATAATTAAAATAACTGTACGAAAACGCACAGCATCTGAGCAATTAATCTAATTAATTGAAATTCTGTCTTGCATTCTGCTCTTTTATCATTATTACAACGGAGATAAAAAATTGCTCATATTATTGAGCTGTTTCCAACAATTTTTTCTTAAAGTCTCAATCCAAAAAAGAAGATTATACAAACTTTAATTCGAAAGGTATTCAAATATATTAAATACTTCAAGAATTCAAATCTGAAAACTTCTCAAATAATATTAAAAAAATGATCTTATTCACTTTTCTTTCAAACTCATTAAATTTAACAATTTTTTTTTAAAGTCTGTATTTACAGAAAATTTTCTACCTTCTTTCTTCCAAAATGTTTGAATTATAGAGCTAAGAGAGCTTGATGGAGAATGAAGTTTCGTCGAAGCATAAGTGAAACAAAAAGCTTGAAATATTAGATTTGTGATTTGATTGTTTCGACGAAACATTTTCTGGGATGCGGAATAAAAAACTATAATTTAGGGAATTTGTGGTGAAGTTCCTTTGCCTTGTCGGCAATTCTCCGGCAAAACATTGTCGATTTGGATGTCAGATATGAGGGGCAAAAATGCCTCCACGGTGGCTTTAAAATCTTCTGGCAATTTTCGATGGTCCCCGATGGCTAAGGAGGATCATCAAATCTCAGCTTTTTCTATTTTTGCGATGTGAGCTTTTTAGTCTGAATGGTTTCCTAGATGATGGAGGTGATCAGTCGCGCCTTGAAGTTGACAATTCGTTCACTGGTAGCCGCCAAACGCTGAAAATTTTTGATTAATTAATTAACATATAATTTTTGTACCCATTAATTCTTATAACTTGATGTCATCAGGTTTTTTCGAATACAAAATTGTTTTTTTAACCCTTGTATGTCTCTTAGTGTCAATCCTATTAAATTTATTCAAAAAAGTCTCAAACCAAATTTGCAAAATATGTTAAAAAATGATTTTATATACAAAAATTAAAAAAAAAAAACGGATTCTCAAATATATATATGCATCTGAAGTTTGCAACGATTGTGCAGGAAGACTGTTCAACAAAATTGATTGCAATAAAAAAATGGGTTAAAATTTAAGAAATTATAATTTTTTTGTAAGCTCTCGGTTCGAGAATTTTTCTTGAGAAATCATTAGTATCCCAATATCCCGATTAGAACACTGCCCTTTAGGTAAATTCAATTAATTTTAAAAAAACGTGTTAAAAATCACGAAATTCAAATTTTCCTCTGAACTACCATTTAGAGATATTGCTCAATTAAAAAAAATGTGTTTAAATTAAAAAATTATATTTTTCCTCTAAAAGCTTCGTTTTTAAAAATTTTATTTCACAAATTCCTTGTATTTAATGTCTGATAACAGTAATTTTTTTCATGTTTGCACCCTCATCGAAATACTGTTATTTAACGAGAATTGTAAAACTTGTAAGATTGTAAAAATTCGTTAAAATTGAGAAAATTCTCATTTTCCTGTAAACGCTCATTTTTTGGATTTTATTTTACAAATTCTTCGTATTTAATGTCGAACAGAACAAAAAGTTTTATCCCAATATTATATATATATATATTTATATATATCCCAATATATATAGATATATTTCTTCTATTTTTATTCTGATAAATTAATGAATAAATGAAAAAAAATTCTATTGAAGAAGTTTAGAGAAATTTATTGAATAAAAAGATGTGTTAAAATTTAAAAAATTCTAATCTTCCTCTGAACGCTCAGTTTTTCAAATTTTATTTTACAAATTTCTTGTATTTCATGTCGGACAAATTTCAAATTTCCGATTTTATATCACAAAGTCCATTTTATGTGACATTGGACAAGAGCAAGAATAATGCTATTTAACAAGATTGATCAAATTAATTTTTTTTTTTTAATTGAAACAATTCTAATTTTCTTCTAAACGCCCGTTTTTCAGATTTTATTTGATGAAAGACTTGTATTTGATGTCAGCAAAAAATTTGATTTTGAAATCCCTGTCGAAATACTGCTATTTTACAAGATTGATTAAATTGAAAATAATTGATAAGATTCAAAAATTTTTAATTTTCTTCTAAACGCTCCATTTTCTGATTTTATTTAACAAGTTTCTTTTATTTAATGTTAGACTACAGGAAATTTTTTTTTATCCTAATGTCCCTACTGGAGGACTAACATTTAGAGAAATTCAAATTCACATAATAAAAAAAATGTGTTCAAATTAAGAAAATTATGATTTTTCTCTTAATTTTTAGTTTTTTAATTCTATCTCATACATTGTTGCTATCTTATTTTGAACAACGGCAAAAAAAGTTTAATCCCTATATTCCCTGAGAAATACTGCTATTTAACAAGATTGATTCAATTATTTTTGTTTTTAATTAAAACAATTCTAATTTTCTTCTAAACGCTCAGTTTTTTATTTTATTTCACAAATTCCTTCTGTTTATTTTAGATAGCAGAAAAAACACTTTCATCTAAATATCCCTATTGCAAGGCTACCATTCAGTGGAATTTATTAAATCAAAAACAGAAATGTTTAAAAATAAAAAATTCTAATTTTCCTCTAAATTCTTAGTTTTTAAATCTTATTTTACAAATTTCTTGTATTTAATGTCGGATAGAATGAAAAAACAATTGTATGCCAATATCCCTATGAAAATACTGCTACTTAAAAAAATTATTAAATTAAACAAATTCGTTAAAATTAAAAAATTCTAATTATCCTCTAAACGCTTGGTTTGGAATTTTTCAAATTTTATGAATTTTTTTTTGTTATGGATATGAGGATGAATCGGCATAAAATACAATTAATTTGTGAAATACAACCCGAGAACGTAGTTTTAATAGCGTGAGTAACTTCTAAAAAAATTTATGACTTTAATTTATTGCTAATAAACTTATTTCCTCAATCTTTAAAAAATGAATTTATATTTCATTAATAAACGTTGAGAACTTTAGTCACTTTCTCAAATAAAAAAAATTTGTGAAACAATACAAAAATAAAAAGAAAAGATTTTGCAATTGTTTATAGCATTGTTTTTTTTATCGTAAAAATTAATAAAGCCTAGCTAATTAGAGTTATTTATGTTTGAAAATCAGAATTATTTCGAGAAAGCCGTAAGAATCAACTTATTCATGAAATTAATTTATATTGTTAATAACTATCAGTGTCTGAAAAATTATTATGATTAACCTATTTCAGAACTATTGAAATTAACACAAAACTTAAAATGAAAAAAGAGGACAAAAAAGGCGACCTCTTTTTTCATTGGGAATATTTGGGTGCTTTTTCAAATTTAGTAATTTATGATTCTTAAAGTTTAAGTTTGTTTCATTTCTTCAAATTTGTTCATTAATTTGGTTTTTGGACATTCAAGAAGAATTTTAGTTTTGATTTAATTGAAACTTTTTTTTTATTTCCATTTGATTATAAAAATTTTTCGGTTTCTCTTATGTGTACTACAATTTTTTATTTTACTAATGATGTCCGCTTGGACATACGGAATGTTTGAAGGCTTCTCATTCGATCACCAAAGTTAAGCAGCGTCTGGCTCGGTTTTAATTGGATGGGGGCCATCGTATAAGATGGGGTGTATTTATTTATCAGCTTTTATTTGCATTCACTCTCGAACTAATACTGATCTTGAGTATAAATAGCTATAGGGAAGTAATGATTGTAAAAATTGTCATTTTTTTGAGAAGTTTCAAAATGTGGGCCCCTTAGTCATTTGAAAAATTATCCAAATCCAAAAAAGGCTGTTTAGCAGAATGCGCAAAGAATAGACGTTTAGTGCTGTTTACGTAATCTGTATAATAGATAATTATTGAAAAAAAAAAATTGTATATTTTGAAACAAGTTGCAATTTGTTTTTACCTAAATTTGATTCTTCTGATCAAGAAAAAATATCGAAATTGGAACGCATTTAAAGTCTCTGATTTGAATATTTTAATATTTGGAAGAGGTTATTACTAATTAAAGAAATCGGGACGTAGGCAGATTTTATCTTTCTCTTCAAAAATTATTTTTCTGAAGTAATCATTTTAATCATTTTTTGTGAGACGCGCCTAGTAGATTATTTCTTTCTTTGTAAGACAAAATGCAACCTTTTCTCAACGTTTCCAAGTTCTTCGATCAAATTCTTGGTTAGAACCTCGATTAGAACCTCTTTTGAAATTTGATTATGAATCAATGCCTAAAAAAATGTTCCTTCAGTAGATTAATCATTTCTCTGCAAGACGCGCTCAGTAGATTATTTCTTTCTTTGTGAGAGGAATTGCAACTTTTCCTTAACATTCCAAAGTTTTTCGAATAAATTCTCGATTAAGACCTGGACTAGGACATTCCTGAATATCTCATTATAAATCAATGCCTAAAAAATGTTCCTTCAGTAGATGAATAATTTCTTTCTGAATCGTGATCAGTAGATTATTTCTTTCTTTGTAAGACAAACTGCAACTTTTTCTCAACATTCCAAGTTCTTCGATTAAATTCTCGGTTAGAACCTGGACTAGGACTTCTTTCAAAATCTGATAAAAAATCAATGCCTAAAAAATTGTTACTTTAGTAGATTAATCATTTCTTTGCAAGACGCGCTCAGTAGATTATTTTTTCTTTGTAAGACGAACTGCCACTTTTCGTTAACATTTTAAAGTTCTTCGATTAAATTCTCGATTAGGACATGGATTAGGACATTTCTGAATATCTGATTATAAATCAATGACTAAAAAATGTTCCTTCAGTGGATAAATAATTTATTTCTAAATCTCGTTCAGTAGATTATTTCTTTTTTTGTGAGACAAACTGCAACTTTTTCTCAATATTTGAAGTTCTTGGATTACATTTTTGATCAAAACCTGTACTAGAACCTCTTTTAATATTTCATTATGAGTCAATCCCTAAAAAAATGTTCCTTCAGTAGATGAATCATTTCTTCCTGAGACGCGTTCAGTAGATCATTTCTGTCTTTGTAATACAAACTGCAAATTTTTCTCAACGTTTCCAAGTTCTTCGACCAAATTCTTGGTTAAAACCTTGATTAGAACTTCTTTTTAAATTTGCTTATGAATCAATGCCAAAAAATGTTCCTTCAGTAGATTAAGCTTTTCTCTGCAAGACGCGCTAAGTAGATTATTTCTTTATTTGTAAGACGAACTGCAACTTTTCCATAAAATTTCAAAGTTCTTCGACTAAATTCTCGATTGAGACCTGGCTTAGGATATTTCTGAATATCTCATTATAAATCAATGCCTAAAAAATCTTGGTTCAGTAAATGAATAATTTCTTTCTAAATCGCGTTCAGTAGATTATTTCTTTCTTTGTAAGACAAACTGCAACTTTTTCTGAATATTTCAAGTTATTCTATTGAATTCTTCATGCGAACCTAAGGCAGAAACTGTCTTAATTTTTATCTCGCATCAATGCCTAAAAAAAAGTTCCTTTTGTGGATTAATTGTCTCTTTGTGACTCGCTCAATTGATCAATTACTTGTTTGTTAGACGAACTGCAACTTTTTCTCATCATTTCAAAGTTCTTTGATGAAATTTCGATGAGGACCTGGATTGGAACCTCTTTTAATGTTTCATTATGGATGAATCCCTACAAAAATGTTCGTTCAGTAGATTGACCATTTCTCTATAAGGTGCGTTCAGTAGATTATTTCATTCTTAGTAAGGCAAACTGCAACATTTTCTCAAAATTTGAAGTTCTTTGATTGAATGCATGATCAGAAGCTAAATCAGAACCTATTTTAATATTTTATCATGAATCAATGCTTAAAAAAATGTTCCCTCAGTAGATTAATCATTTTCGGCAAGACGCGCTCACTAGATTTTTTCTTTCTTTGTAAGACAAACTGCAACTTTTTCTCAACATTTGAAGTTCTTGAACGACATTCTCGATTCGAAATTAGATTAGAACCTCTTTTAATATTCCATTATGAATCAATCCCTAAAAAAATGTTTCTTCAGTAGATTAATCATTTATTTGCAAGACGCGTTCAGTAGATTATTTCATTCTTTGTAAGACGAACTTTTTCTCAACATTTCGAAGTTCTTCGATTAAATTCTCGATTAGAACTTGGATTAGAGCAATTTTCAATATATTATTCCGAGTTAAATCCTTTGTTTGTGATTTTAGTTTCTCAGTTGATTATTTCAGCATGAGCTATAAAAGTATAATTGAATTATAACACTTTCGTAGTATTTCGTGATTGCAGACCTTTTGCACATTATCTGTTTCTGCAGACTCTATTAACTGATTGCGGAAATCATTCTTTGTTAGCCTAAAATGATACGATGTAGTTATTGCGTATAGACTGGTGAAACTGTAATTGGATTTTTTCGCTTCAGGTGATACGCCTTGTTCTGCGTCAAGTGAATCCGTGAAGAAAAAATCGAGTTTACTGTAGCAATGAATTTCGCGGATTGATTGAAGCGTAAAGAATTTCTTATTGAATAATCATAATTTTCAGGCCATAAATTCTTTATTAATAGTATGCATAAATATTAGGTTAATTCATTTTATAAGGCAAAAAAAATTATTGTCGAATCTAAACACGTACACTAGCCTATGGTGTACAATTTTCAGTACACAAATTTTTCAAATAGATTCAAAATCGGATTACTGATTAGTTATTGTAAAAGAATGTCAAATAAGTAGGAAAACACTTTTTGTTTGTTCATTTGTATACAAATTTATTACATGAATTTTCAAACATTGAAAACATAAAAAATCAACAAAAAAGGTAACACTATCCGATTTTGAATCTTATTTTTTGGAAAAATTTGTAGACTGAAATGGTACAACTTAGGCTAGAGTGCGCAAATTGATTCGAAAATGATTTTTTTGTTCACCCTAATATAATAAAGAATGAATGTCATTACATAACCATGTAAATGCTATTTTTTTCAAAACACGTTTTATTGGCTTAAAACTCTTCAAAATGTTGTTCACTAGCAAAAAATGTACATATACAAAATATTTTTCATCATTATTGACCAATAGAATTTTTTTGCAAATTTTCAAATCCAAAGAGTGGACAAAAAATGTTTGTTAGAGGTAGCCTATATTTTTTTTCCTATGAAACATAATTTTTTCTAATGTATCATGCAAGACAAAATTTTCAAGAGAATTTACAGTATGTGTTACGTGTTGCCTATATAAATAAGCATGAAATTTTTTATTGATGGGAAAGTCAAATATGTTTTAAACTTTCCCGAGATAAGTGAACAGTTCTGGGGAGGAAATTTTGATGACAGGTCATCATAATATGGTCGAAGTTTTCGGGTCAGTTCTCGCGTGCCAGGAGCGAACAGCCGCGGAACTTGCATAAGTCAAGAACTATTTCATAGAGAAAGTCGCGTGCATTTTTGCTTTCAATCGATCTAAGGCTCATTATGTAATTACAGACATTATCTGAAACGTTGCAGCTTCGCTCTTGCCACCTTTTTGATTTTAATCATTACGCCTGATTAGTTCGTCAATGAAAATATATTTCAAATATTTTGCTTCGAAAATGAAAGAAATTAAATTAAAAAACTTTTATTTACCTTCACTTTCAAATAAAATATTAAAAAAATTTTTTTTTTGTCTAAATATGTGAATATTTCTCCTCTCGAAATTCTGATAAATTTTATATACACTGGCTTTCAACTTGGAATGTTTTTAATATTTTTTTCAAACATCTTCTAAGAAAATGATATTATATAAAAGAGTATACTATTTATTCATTATTATTTATTGTTAGTTTAATACGTTGCAAAAAGGTGATTTTGAAAAGCGTGAGTTAAAAATACTTAAATTCTGAACCATGTTTGAGTTCATTGATAAAAAAATTTCCAATAAAAAATCATAGGATTTTCAACGTTTTTAGAATAATTATACAATTTTTGATTTTTGAGCAATGAAAAAATGACATTAATTTTTTATTGACAGAAATCAGATTTTTAAATAAAAAAATCGATACAATCACTTGTAATGTCACTTGATTGTAGATGATATGATGCTTATTATTAACATATTTATCAACTTTGAAATTTCTATGATTCCAATTTAAAATGGAGGTTTCCAATTAAAAATTTCACAATGTTGTAGTTTTAAATTAAAATTTTAGGAATGTGAAGACCGTTTCAATATTACATCTTTCAAATTTTGATAACAAAAGCTTTGATATTCAGTTTTAAATTTAATAATTTTAGATTTAAGTATTCTCAGTTGTTGAGTTCAAATTTTGAACGTACAAAATTGTCTGGTTTTTCCAAATTCTTCGTAATCGCAGAAGATCAAATTAAAAGAATTGATAAACCTAAAATTTTTAGTTTCAAAGATTTGTAATTAAGAAATTTTAAAATAAATGCCTAGAGAGTAAACAAAACAATTAGGAAAATAATTTCTCAAATTTAGGTATGGAAAATTAGAAGATCTTAAAAACAGGTGTTGAAAAGTGAATAATTATTTACTTGAGAATGTTTTAAAATATTGAACATTTAAAGCTCAACTTAAAAAAACACAATTTTGAATTGAAAGGCTTAAAATTGTGGAAGTTCATACATTAGAATCATATAGAGCGATTTTGTTTTGTATACTGTTTTTTTATTTAATTTTCATTGTTATATCTTTATGTTGTTCGACTTTTAGTTGAAGTGGAAAAAAATGAAATATTGAAATTTGAAAAATATTTGATTGGAAAATTTCAAGAATGAATAATACTAATAATAATTCCGAATGAAGTGTTAAAAATAAGAAGATTCAAAACTAAAGAGTGCAAGATAATTTTATTCAAAATAAATATATAGATGAATATCTAACTGCCTGAAACTAATAATTCTGAAATTGAATAAATTATTTAGTTTTGAAAGGTCACAATTTCAGAGTTCTGAATTTTCAAGTTGAATATTAAATTTCACCAATCTTTTCCTCTCATAAGCTTCAATGTTTGAATGCTCAGAAATATATTTGACAATTTGATATATATATATTAACAATTTGAAATTGGTAATTTTGAGATGATTGAAGTTTACTTCGAAAATGGAAATTTTTAAGGGTTTGAGCATAAAAAAAGTTCCAATATCAAAATTCTTGGTAATTAAAAATAATGTTCTCAGTTTTGAATCATATTCGGATTCGTTAAATATTTAACGTTGCATATCAGAATTTTCTGCATTTTTAAGGTTTCTGATATAAAATTACTTTTTAATTTGAAGGAGCTTCCAAAAATAATTCAATTTTGAAGGGTCATTATTAAAAATGTATCCATTTTGAGTTGTGAGAATGACGTTGAATTTGTTTTTTGATAAAAACAGAAGCTCTGAATTTGATACATTGAATTTAGTGTTAAATTTCAAATTATCAAATTTTAATTC
>CAKNXH010001839.1:1021504-1033361 GCA_932178445.1 Andricus quercusramuli | reverse complement strand
AAAGTTAAACAACCACCGCAGGGTACCACTAAGAGCAACTGCCATCTTGAAAAAATGTCAATGGCCCCCAGTAGAACCGCGGTAAAATACACCTATGGCCACGTCTCACATCCGTGAGATGGGTATATATATATATATATATATATATATATATTAAATTTCGAACGATTTTAATTAGGAATTAATAATTATTTTTTCAACAATATTTCAAACCAAGTATTAAAAAATTGGTATAATAATGGATTTTTAAACTGTCCATATTTTTAATATCAGGAAATAAAAATCCAGAGACGTTAACGCGTGTATCGCGCGCGTGCATTTACTGTTAGAATTTAATATTCCGTAACAAATTTAATTGTTTTTGAATGAATGAAGTGAGTCTTCAAATTGATTTTCTCTCTATGAAAGCTGATTCAATAATAAAAAAAGAAAATTTCTCAATAAAGGAAGTAATAGTTCACAAGTGATCGTGAGAAATAATATTGGAATGAAGACGTGTTAAAGAAAGTGAATAGGAGGCTCCTCAAGTCGAAGGATGTCAAATACGTACTTCTATAAAGTATATATAATCATCATTATGAAGCACGCATGTAAATTAAAATATCATGAATCCGTTTTACTACTGACTACACTATTCCTCACATCACCTGAAAGTGAAAGAAATCGTATAAGAAAATTGAATGAAAATAATTGGGGAAATTTTAATTCTATAAATTATGTAATTAGAAAAGTTTTGAATTTTAGTATGAAATGTATAGGATTTATATTTATTGCATCCAAAATAAAATTATGCTTTTAGACTTGATTGATGTGAAAACCTAAATAGGATGGAACTTTCCGTTTTCCTGGGGCCATATTGCATCATTGATTAAAATTAACCCCTGCATAAGGTTATGATTATAAATAAATATAGTGGATATGCATAATATCAATGAAACTGGAAAATTTAAATTCTTCGGTTGCAACTGTATTTGAAAGTGAACGAGTTTCATAAACTCGTGGTAATCAGCTAGTAAATAAGCTGATTTAAAAGTCCGCGACCTATGAGCAGTTTTTCCCTATTACATGTCACTTGTGCAATAATTTTCTAATTAGCCTTCTGCAGGGTAGCAGCATGAAGAATTTATTGTGGAAATATCAATTGAAGGCTAAAAAATTGGTGAAATTCTATTCCATATTTGTACTATTGTGAAGAAATTAATGATGTTACATAATTCTACTTGAAATTAGTTATTTTATTTTAAAAAATAAAATAGGATGGATAAGTTGATCAGTTGATTAGTATACTTTTTATAACTAATTTTATTTTCGAACTTAATTTAAAAAATATATATAATGTAAATAATTGAAGGGCTGAGAGATTATATATCTACGATACGAGGGGTTATTTATCCGGATTTTTGGTCAAGATTGCAAGATTTCATGGGATTGCAAAATCCCTTGAAAATAAAATAAATTAAATTTATTTCCTGAATTTGTCCAGAAAGCCATTGAAATTCCATGGAATTTGTAAAGTCAACCAAAAATCTTTGAAATATTTGGACTTTCTATAAAATCCCTTAATTCTTGTGAAATTCTTCTAAATCTTTGGAAATCCTACAAAATTCTTTGACATCCCTTAAAATTTTTGAAATATCTTGAAATTCATTGAAACCTTTCAAAACAACTCAAAATCTTGAAGATCCTTCGAAGGCTTCCAATCTCCTAATATCCTTCGACATTTTTGAAATCCATAGAAATTCGTTGAAATAAAATTTAATCGCAAATCGCTTGAATGTAAATGAAACTTATTCATTAGATTTCCGTAAAAATGCCTGTTGAACTCCCTACCAATCTTCGAAATCTCTTGAAATATTTGGAAATTGAATAAAATCATTTAAACGTTAAGAAATTCCTCGAAATACCTTAAAATTTCTTGAAATTTTTGAAATCGCTAAGAATCCCCTGAAATTTGATTTACTTCATTTTTCAAACCTTTCGAGAAATCATGGGAAATCTTTGGAAATTCTACAAAGTTCTTTGAAATCTTTTGAAATTTTTTTTTTTTTTCTTGAAATCTTTTGGAATCCGTTAGAATTCTTGAGAAACCTTTACTATGAAAATCTTGGAAATCATAAAAATCTATTAAAATAAGTAGAAATCATTTGAAATCCCTTGAATGTAGAATAAATTAAATTTATTCATTAAATTTCCGTAAAAGGCCCCATTGAAATCTTTAGAATCCCTTCAAATTTTTTGCGATTCAATAAAATCCTTCAAATATTCTGAAAATCCTGAAAAATCTTAAAATCCCTTGAAATCTTTGGAATCTCTGGAGAAGTCAAATTCAAAACCAAATAAAAAATTGTCAATTCCAGGGCTCGGATCATGCGACTTTTTCGTTTTTGTGGAAAAAATACGACTTTTTCATACTGTTTGGAGAAAAATGCGACTAATTGACTTTTTTCCTTTTTCTCAGAATTTCACTGTACTTAGTTCAATATCAATTACAATTATTATTTAAAAATTGAAATTCAAAACTAGAAAAAATGGTAAGATTTTAATTTAAAGCATTAAGAATTGAATAATTTCATAATAATATCTTTAGCACTTGTACATTATTGATTCGAAACATTTAAAATCTAGTGATTTTCAATTAATTACAGTCTTTACACTTTTTCCCCCATTTCCCCTTTCCCCCCTTTTTAACGAATTATTTTTCACTGTTTTCAAGAAACTTCCTATTTTTCTTGTTTTTTCCCTTAAATTTGAACTGAATTAATATTTTTTTTTCAATTTGTCTTTTGGTCGAAGATTCAATAGTTTTTTGAAACATAAGCCTTTTGGGATAGAAAATTCATCCTTCGGGACTGAAAATTCCTCTTTAATGGTAAAAAAGTCATCTTTACTTTTTTCGTAAAATTAATTAGAAATTCATTTTTCTGTGCAACATATTTCGACTCGAAATCTTAGGAATTTAAAGTGTTTCATATCGAATTCAATATTTTCTGAATTACTAAAAAATGAATAATTTCATAATCAAATTGTACAGTAGGGTGGGCCAAAAAAATTGAAAAAGGTTCAATTCTTTAGTGATATCACTCAAAAGTTAATTTATGGCATTATAAACAAATCAAGAAAAAGAAATTCAAAAAATTTCTCTCTCTTGGGGAAGACGATTCAAATAAAAAAAAATTTTAGTTTGTTGTGTATGGAAAAAAATTTCAATTTTCTTGAGTAAAATGTATGGAAGTAAATAACTTTGGCGTGAAAAAATATAAGAAATTTTTTCTTCATCATTTCAAAAAATGACAGCAAATTTAATTTAATTTCTACATAAACTTGAAAAAAATATTTGTTTAAAAATATTTTTATGCTCTTTTCAATAAAATAAGGAAATTCGTACACATTTTCAAGTTTCAGACAACTTTTTTTCTATTTTTGCGGATCCTCAAACATGAGCCATTTTTACACAAGATCCGTAAAAATCCGTTTACCCACAATCCACGAAAAATATAAATTTTGTTTGTATGAATTCGAAAATATGTACGTATTTTCTCAGTTTATTTAAAAGACCATTACAAAATAAATAAACAGAAAACATTTTTTGCAACTTCAGGTAGAAATTCACAAAATTTAATTTTTTGAAATATTATATTTTGACAAAAATTTCGTTTCTTACATTTTTTCACTTTAACGTTATTAATTTTCATTAACATTGAACAAAAAATAGAAAAGAATTTTTGTTTTCGATATACAAACATTTTTAAAAATTCAAAATTTGAAAATTTTCAATCGACTTGCCCAATGGTGAGAGATTTTTTGAATATTTTTTTCTAAATTTCTTCGTCATGACAAAAGAAACTTTTCGGTGCTATAACATTTTGAGTTTTTTTGGCCACCCTATTATGCAGTATCAAATTGGGATTTCCAATTGTTGAGTAATTTTCAGTAACCATAAACTTCTCTTATTTGAAAATAATCCAAGGAGACAAGTTTAAAAATTCAGAAAAATGATTCAAAACCCAGATTCAGAATCCTTGAAGCTGAATCTTTAATGTTAAATAATTGTTTAAACTTCAAAGCTTATTTTGATTTTGCAAACAATATTTGAGAATCATATATTCCCAAAGAAAAAAAAGTTATTATTGCAGCCATTCATTGTCTGATAGGGGAGACCATCCTACAGTAGATAATCATTAATTTGAAATACTAATTTATGTAAAATAATTTAATGTAATTGATATTTTGAGACATAATACGTAATATATTAAAATGAGAATGGATTATTCTACTCATATTTGTGTTTAGAATTGATGATTATCTACTGTATGATTATTATCCAGTGTAGGCTGTTCTCCCCTATTTTTTCATTATCTTTAAAAATTAATTATACAATTGCCCTCTAATTATATAATTACTTAATTCCATTTTACTCACAAGAATCAAATCTTGAATAAGGTTCGAAATTCCTCGATTCGCAATGACGAAGAGCCTCGTGACTGGTCCAGGGACTGCTTCTGGGGCACCTCCTGGTGATGGAGCGCCCGCCGCTGGGTCTGCTGGCTGCCCACTTCCGCTTCCGCTTCCGGCGATCAACTGTAATCAGCGCATGTCAGAATTAGTTGTGCTGGGAGGTAAAGGTCAAGGGTAATTCAAGAAGGCAATGCAGGATTTCTTGGGAGTAACTAGGAATGTACAGTTGCGGCTCCACGTCCAGCTCCAGCGCTCCCGACACTACGGTGCTAAATCCTTAATCCTTGCGGCTAAATCCATCGATCCTGCTGCTACGATCCTTCTTTTAAAGTGCTCCTTCGTCTTTGAAAATTCCAAAAGACAGACAGTGTTCGCCAGAACTAAGGTTACACTAATTATAAAACCATTGCGCCATTGCTTACGGCCTTTCGTAGTATGCTGTTCACGATTTTTTCTATTCATTACGAACTATTATTATTATTATTATTAGAACTATTATTGACACGAGGAATCTCTAAAGTTGAAAAACAACTTTTTTATTTATAATACAAGAAATTGAATTATTTATTTTCGAAAATCGCGCCAGCACACTTCGAATATGACCCATGGACGTGGAAATACCTCTACAAAAAATAATTTGCACTACAAAAAATATACATCCACCTGGATCAAATTTCCCCTGAGTATTCGGATCAAAGTTTCATGGGTATCCATTGGATAATCACTGAGCTTTCATCGAATAAACGAGCATTTGGTGCAGGAAAAGGAAGGCAGGCGACTCAACCGCGATTTTTTTTACAATTTTGAAATTAATTTTGTAATCAATTTAGTAATGAACTTGTTTCTTCAGTCAAATATTTATATTTAAATTTAAAAATTTATATTTAAAGTAAAATATTTATCAAATCGCGAGAATGAAATTTAAGTCAACCGAGTTTTTTAATTGAGAGCTAAAATGAATTTCAAAATTCGATATGGGCTCGCGGCCTGATCGCCTGCCCCTTTTAATCTACTAAAAAAAAGATACTTTCGCTAAAAATACGGTGCACAAGTCAAGGACGGATAACAACGAGAATCGATAGTAATACGTGATGAATATCCCGAAGGGCCCAGACGATAGGTCCATCAGCCGTTGGTTCGCCAAGTTTTTTTTTTTTTTTTTTTTTTTTTTTTTTTTTTTTGTCAGCGGTGATTGTCAGCGTTGCGTCGGGACCGTTGGCAGAGTGGAACGTCTGGATAGCAATGGATTTGGGTTGGATGAATTTTTTGGAAAATTTGGAGGTGAAACGATTAGACCAGTCAGATGAAGGTTTTTGGGAAATATGATAAATTGAGTTACGATTAAGGTTATTAATCAATATATCAATTGATTAATTAAACCATGAGCAAAAGTTGAATATATGACACACATATTTACTACCTGACAAATATACCTAATTTATGAATTAAATTTGGATTTTTAATCCAACCGAAATCGCAACTCAGATTGATGATTGTAGTACTTGATAACTCGCACTCTATTGGATTATAAATAATAAGTGAATCCTCGAAATTAATGAATCTTCAAAAGTAGAAAATTCTTTCTGAAGCGGAAATAGTATGTTGGGTGTAAACCAGTGAGGGGAAATAACTAGTTACTTTTTTGTAACTATAGTGGTATCAAAGTTACTTTTGTTAATAAGTAAAAAATTGGTAACTAGTTACATTTTTAGTCACTTCAGAAATATAGTTCAAAATTCTTTTTTATGACAATCAATATAATTTATTGCTTTCGCAACTATTTTTTTTTACTATTCAAATTGTGGTGGCCAGTTTTGGAAAGATTCTTTAGTACATCAGGAATTATAATTATTTGAATCGAGAAAGTGATTAATGTGACTTTTTTTCACTTCAAAAGAATTCGATGGAATATTTGAGAATTACAAATGAATTATAACGAATTTAGAATAAATTAAAAAAATAAACAATCAAATGGAATTTGAGTTCAAAGAAATTTAAAGGAATTGAGAAGAATTCGATGAATTAAAAAAAATTTAAGGCGAATTAAAAAAAAATCATGTAAATTGAAAATATTTTTGAAAATCCAGAACATTCTACTGACTTCAGAAAATTGAAGTCAATTAATATGAATTTAAGGAAATTGGAAAGAATTTGATAAAATACTAATTTGATTGAATATCTGAGAATTTAAGGGGGGTTTAAAAAATTCAAGAGAGTGCCAAAGAATCAAAAATAATTTAAAAGAATCCAGGGTAGAGTGCAAATGAATTGAAAAGAATTGAATTTTTTTAGCCAAAATATTTTACCGATTTGAGTAAAATTGAAGTAAACTTGGAAGAATTTAATAGAATTCAAAAGAATTCGATGAAATTCATATGCAATCAAGATAAATCAAAAATAATTTAAATGAATAGATAAAAATCAGAGTAAATTAAAAAAATTAGAATCCCAAAAAGATCCATTTCATTCAGTGAATTGCAAGAACTTTGAAAGAATTCTGAGTAAATTCTTCTTTTCGATAGAAAATTTAACTGTTTTATTGAAAATTCATCTTTTCGTGTTAAATTTCAATTTATTTGGTAAAAAATTCCACTATTTCGTTGAAAATGTATATTTTTGGTTCTAAAAATTCTATTATTTCGTTGAAAATTAACTTTTTTGATGAAAATTCATATTTAGGGTTTGAAAATGTAACTGGCTTGTAGAAAATTCGTCTTTTTGGTTTGAAAATTTGATATTTTGTAAGAACTTGAACTGTTTTGTTAAAAATTATTTTTTTCGAAGAAAATTTATATTTTGTGGTTGAAAATTCAACTGTTTTGTAGAAAGTTTGTCTTTTTGGCTAAAAGTTCAACTTCAAAAAATCTTCTCTTTTGATTAAAAATTGGCGCGAATGTAGAAGAATTCAAAGGAATTCGAAAGAATTCAATAAAATTCATACGAAATCAAGATAAATTGAAAATAATTTCAGTGAATAGTACAACATCAGGATGAATTAAAAAAATAAAAATCTAGAAAAAGATACATTAAATTCTGTAGATTTCAAAAGAATTTCAAAGGATTCAGCGTGAACTTAAAAGAATTTAAAGAAATGAAGATTCAATTATTTCTATGGAAAATTCAAATATTTGTTTTAAAATTCAACAATTTTGAAAAAAGTCATCCTTTTTGGTTCAAAATTTCACTAATTCATTGGAAATTCATCTTTTTGTGTTGTAAATTTAACTATTTTGGTATAAAATTTTATTATTTCATTGAAAATTGATATTTTGCGTTTAAAAATTCCATTATTTGGTTGAAGATTCATATTTGTGTGTTCTAGCCCTGAATACAGATAGAAATAAGCGTCAATTATTTTCCATGGTATATATTTTTCTAAAATACAGAAGTAACTAAAAAAAAGTAATGATAGTTACTTTGTTTGCATGAATAACTAAGAAAAAGTTACTTCTTTCATGGTGCAATGATAACGAAAACTACAGTTATCATTACTATATTTTTTTCTAAAAAGTAACCTACCCATCACTGGTTCAAACGTAACAATTGGTTCAACCGAATTTTCAAATAGTTATAATATTTTGTACTTGAAGCATATACTTTTGTGTAGATTTTCTCATCATAGTTCTTCTGAAAATTAAATTACAAAGGCATAAATAAGTTTTCATAATTATAGTTCAACTTATTTATTATAATTATAGGTGGACTGAGCTCTATAATTATGAAATCTTATCATCTTCATCCTCGATATATTTTTTTTACGACTTTCTAAATTGATCATTCATAAATTGATATTTGGATCAAGTACTACAACAGTATGAAATGAAATCAGAAAATGAAGATGAGAAATGATGAAAAAGTTGGTCGGACAGAGTAAAATGGAGATTGGGAGAATGCAAAAAATCCGTATCACATATCAAGAGGCTTCTGCAACAATTTTCATTTTTCGTTTACACTTCGATGTCCAATAAAATATAATAACAATTAAGTTACTCACACACAAATAGAAATAGCAAAGTGTTCATAAAAGTATATATTATAAGTGACTATAGAAATAGATAACAGAAGAGTTCTTGATATGTAATTCATGCATGTGTAGAAAAAGTAGTATAGAGAGTCTCATTGTCAGGCAGGCAACATAAAAGAAAGAAAAGAACATTAGAGATAGAAATAAGTAAACGAAGATTATTAGAAAACAAAAGAAAAGGAAGAAAAAAATTAGAGAAAGAAGAGAAAATTAAAGAGAGAAGAGACAGATGCTTGGAATAGAAACAGAGATTTTTTTTATATTTTTAGAAAGGAGGAAAGAAAGAAGGGAGTAAGAGTAAACTGTTATTATCGACAAAGTCTGTCGACTGTAGAAAAGCTAGTATTGCAGGTACCATAAAAGTAATACGTGAAATGTGATTATAAGGCAGTTGTGATTTTGAGTGAAGTATTAAAGAAGTGCTACGAGCAAGTAATTAACAGCTACGTGCGATTAGTGTATGCTTGAGGTAGGGTGCTTTCAGCAGTTGCAAGTATAGGCAGTAGAATGAATAGAAGAGAGATGCAGTGCAGCTTTTGTGTATTTATGCAAATATGTTTTTGTGTTCCTAATTTTCTCTAAATTAATAATTGTGTGGCTCAGAATTCATATTCTACTTGTAAACAAATTCGTGGTTTAAACAATGTTTCTTCAAAGCCTATAATTGAAAATAAAAGAAGGAGAGTTCATTTTTTTGGGTCGCTCTCTTTCTAGGCCTAGAGTCAGAAAATAATTTTTGTCTGTAGAAAAAAAAATGCAGGAAGTTTTGATAAGTTTTGAAATTTTACTTCAACGTAAGATAGGACCTTTCAATATGTATGTACCGAGATCAGACTTCACATTTTTCTCTCTTTTTTTGCTTTTCACCCCTTTTTAAAGAATTCCTCTTTTTTTCCAGAAGATTCCCCTTTTTTTCGTTTTTTCACTAAAATCTGAACTGAATTAATATAATTCAATAAGGAAATCTAACTATTTTTTGTTGAAACTTAATTCTTTTTATTTGAAAAGTTAACTATCATATTTTTGGTTGGAAATTCATCTTTATGTTTAAAGTTTTGTTAGGAAACTTTATTATTTTGTTGGGAATTCAACAATTTTGTTAGAAAGTCCTAATTTTTGGATAGAAATTTGCCTGATTGGCTTGAAAATTCCACTATTTTGGTCGAAAATTCAACTATTTGGTTAAGAATTAACTTTTTTATGTATATTAAACTCTTTTCTTGAAAATCGGCCTCATTAGTTTAAAAATTCATCTATTGTTCGAAATTCAATCATTTTTTTTTAAATGCAACTTCCTGGTTAAAAATTAATCTGATTTCGGATAAAAAATTCATCCTTCTGGATTGAAAATTCATCTTTCGCTAGAAAAGCAACTTTTTTTTGGATGAAAGTTAATTCTTTTTAATTGAAAAGTCCACTATTATATTTTTGGATCAGAATTCAACTCTTTTGGTTAAACATTCAATTATTTTGTAGGAAATTAAACTATTTTGTCACATAGTCATTTTTTGGTTGGAAAATCCAACTACTTTTTCGAAAGTTGGATACTTTTTTAAACAATTTAATTTTTTGGTTGACGATTCATCTTTTTGGTTGAAAATTAATTTTCTATTAAAAATTCAACTGTTTTATCGGAAATTCGCTTCTTTGATTTGAAAATTCCACAATTTGGTCGAAATGTTCTTCTTTATTGACTAAAATATCTTCCTCAATGTCGTTGCAATGTCGCTGAAAATTTTTTTTTTTTTAGTTGAAGTCAATCTTCTTCAGTAAACAATATTTTGGTTGAAAATTACCTGATTGAACGTGAAATTAATCTGTTGAAAATTAAACTAATGGGTTGAAAGTTGCATTACTTTGTTTAAAATTAATTTTTTTGGTATAAAATTAATTTTGTTGTATAAGATGAATTTTTTTATTTGAAAATTCATTTTTGTTTAAAAATTTA
Source organism: Andricus quercusramuli (assembly GCA_932178445.1). Taxonomy (NCBI): domain Eukaryota; kingdom Metazoa; phylum Arthropoda; class Insecta; order Hymenoptera; family Cynipidae; genus Andricus; species Andricus quercusramuli. Next base: position 1,022,934 of record CAKNXH010001839.1, on the reverse strand, counting down.
ACTTTTTGATTATAAATTCGTCTTTTTGTTTTGAAAATGCAACTATTTGGGTGAAAAATGCCATCATTTGGTTGAAGATTGATATTTTGGGTTTAAAAATTACATTATTTGGTTAAAATAATTTTTTTGTTGAAGATGCAGATTTTTGATTTGAAAATGCCACAATTTTCTTAAAAACTTATACTTCTTGGTTGAAAATTCAACTTTTTCTTTGAAAATTCGTCTTTTCGTGTTGAAAATTGATATGTTGGGTTTGAAAATTCCATTATTTGGATAAAAAATTATATTTTGGGTTTCAGTATTACATTATTTGATTGAAGAGTGATATTTTGAGTTTGAAAATTCCATTATTTGTTTCAAAATAATTCCTTTTTCAACATTCATATTTTTGGTTTGAAAAAGCAACTGATTTTTAGAAAAATCGTCTTTTTGGTTTGAAAATTCAACAATTTTGTAGAAACTTCAACTGTTTCGTTAAATTTTAACTTTTTAGGTAAAAATTCAATTGTTTTGTACAAAACCGTCTTTTTGGTTGAAAATTCAACTTTATAAACAAAATTTATTTTTTCTGCTTGAAAATTCAACAATTCTATGGAACTTGAACTTGTCAGTTGTAAATTAACTTTTTTGGTGAAAATTCTTATTTTGGGGTTGAAATTTCAATTTTCTGTAGAAAATTCGTCTTTATGTTTCAAAATTCAAATTTTTTCTCTAATTAATGTCAACTATTCTGTGGAAAATTCATATTTTAGGATACAAAAGTAATGTTTTCTCTTTTTTTTTCAAATTCATCTCTTTTGGTTGAAAAAGAAATATATCTCGACTTCGAACCTTGGAAATATAATATTAATTTCATTCAATAGAAAATATTTCCCTATTATTCTCCTATTTTTTTTTAAATAGGCTATTCTCAATCGCCCTATGTTATTTTCTTTTGAGAGCATTTTGGACTGTGAAGTCTGCGTGATAGAACCTTGTAATTTGAACATGTCGATTTCTACAAAAAAATATTTTCTGATTCCGGGCTCAAAAACAGGCCTCATTTATCCTCCTCCTTCTTAGTTTAGTGTTTCAATATATAGTACAGGCAGAAGAAAAAAAGGTCTTCTCCAACCAGACGAAACAAACATTTCTATACTTTTTTGTGGTCGCTGAATCCGAATCCTGAGTTGGTTTGAATCGGTCAGATAGCATTTCGTTCCCACCCTCAAAAAAGTGAGAAAGAAAGTTTAAACTTTCATCACTTTTTTGAGGATGTGAATGAAATGCGATCTGACCGAGTCAAACAGCCCTGGATTCAGATTCAGCGACCCCCCAAAAAATATAGAAATGTTTGTCTCCTCTGGTTGGATAAGACATGTTTATCGTGTTTTTTCGTGGGCCAGTGCACAGGCACACGAAAAATAAAGTGTTCTCCAGCAGACGAGACA